>NW_010729328.1:244678-258638 GCF_000365185.1 Nelumbo nucifera
GCATTCTTTGGGCGTGAACACCAACTTTGGGAGATAGTGCTTCTCCGGATCAAGTATATTCCTCCCATTTGTCTTTTGGTACAGATCTGGTTTGATTATGGTTCAAGTAAGATCCTTGAATATTATATTCTAAATTTAGGGAATATGATTCCCAGTTGGGAGAAGGTAGAAAAATTTTTGAAATTCACCCACCCATTCCGCAATCTTCATGGCGTCCATTGGATGGATCCTACCATTCTTTCAATATCAACATCTAGGCAAAAAAGACTCTTAATCTCTATCTTTTCTTTCTCTACACAATCCTTAAACCTTTGCAATCATGATGGAGAAGACCTTGCATACTTCATTGTAGAATGGATCTTAAAAATAGACTTATCCAACTCTGACAACCCCTCTTTGACAATTAAACTTAAAATATGTGCACCGCATCTCATGTGTAAGAACTCACTTCCCTTCCAACTGTTGTCTCTTTTTCAAGTATTGAATTCCCATATCATTTAAGCTTGTATTGTCTATTGCTATAGTAAAAACTCTTTCAATGCCCCAATCAAGCAAACATCTTTTAATTGCCTTGTCAATCACTTCTCCTAAGTGACTGAAAATTGGACAAAAATTTAAAACTTTTTTTATACAATCTCCAGTCATCATCTTTGAAGTGAGCAATAAGACACATATAACTAAGATTTTGATAAGATGTCCATGTGTCTGTAGTAAGGCAGATCCTCGATGACAATTTCTTAAAATATTTCTTCAACTTCCTATTTTCCTCCATAAAGAGATCATAACAATCTCTAGTTCTTGTTTGACGTGAAGGGACTGTAAATCGTGGTTGCATGGTACCACAAAAGTCACAAAACCTCTCTCGTTCCACATGCTTAAAGGGCAATTCATCTACAATAATCATTCTAGCAAGTTCCCTTCTACAATCTTCTTTGTCAAACTTGTAAGTTACAAGTATTGGTGTGGTCCTCCCCCCCCCCCCCTCTTTTGCATTTTGGTATGAAGGCTCTAAAGTTTTTTGTTTCTTGTTCGCATTTAAAGGATACTTCTTACATCTAGTCAAGTGATTAACCAAGACACTTGTACCACTTTTACTAGGACAAACTAAGTCCTTACCACAATAGTTACATGATGCTCTTTGATCACTTTTAACTTGACAATTTATCTTAGTGAAGTGATCCCACACCCAAAATATTTTTCTAGAAGTAGAAGAAACACTAGCCTTTGAATCAACCTCCATAATAGGTGGATTTGATACATTGTCATTATTACTTTGAGGTTTAGGAGGAGGATTTGTGCTTGTGTTATTATCACCCATACTTGACATCTAATAAAGAAAAAGGACAAATAAGAATTAATAAGCATGAATGAATTAAGTATTAAATCTTAGCTTAAATATTCATTCATATTTTATTGTTTTTATGCAAATATATTGTACAAACTAGTCCAACTTATTGTAAACATGTCTTCAAAGAGAAACTCATATACATAATGACTAGTTAACAAACAACATTCTATTTCAGTATTTCTTTCCCTTCTTTTTTTCTTTATGTAAAATAAAGCAAATTAACAAACAACTTGTTTCATTTTAATACAATTGGGCCCCAAGAAGCCCCCAATTACTGAGAAAGGAATTATCATAATTCATAGAAAAAGAAAAGCAAGAGAGAAAGGGAGACTTATGAAAAAGTCCTTCAAGCCATTTCCTAAAATTAGTCTCACTGGAGGACTTTTCCCATAACTTTCTCTTTCTTACTTGGTTTTAAAGAAACCAAACACAGTATAAACAAACATCCTCCCCAATGGAAAAGTATAAACAAACATCCATTGTTGAATTTTAAAGAAAACAAGGCCCAAAAAATATGTTCAAGAACCTGTTTTTTTAAGTAAAAATACAAAGCTTGTTCCATACTTCCATTTGTTTTGAGAAAATATATGTTTTTCTTACTAAATACTAATGTTAATGTGGAAATTTTAGAAAGAAGAAAAACAAGAATATACAAATCAAGTAAGCAACTATTGAACTATTTAGCTAAAAAAATTTCGTAAGACTATAACCTTTAAGAGATTAAGAGGTATCATTTAGACATCCATATTTTAAACAAATACCATATAAACTATTTTAACTAAAAAATCATTTACTTGCAAGTCTACCATTATTGAACTATAAGGGAGAAGAAAACCAGAGCCCAGAGATTCAGATTCAGAGAAGGAGAAGAATGGGGGAGAAAGAGAACCAGACGATGGTGATGGTGATGGTGGAGAAATAAAACCGGCCGATAGGCGACGACGACTATGACGGGAGAGGAGAAATGGTTCGGTTCTGTCTGAGTCACCGAGTGTTTGTTGATCTATTCTTGTTTTCTTTTAGAAACAAGAAGAAAGATAAGTAGATAACCGGACTGGACAGCGGTGGTGGGGATGGGGGAGAAAAAGAACTGACTAAAGGACGACGGCGACAGTGACGGGAGAGGAGCAACAGTAATAGCTAAGGTTTTTGGCTTCTACCATTTAAACAAGAAGAAAGAAGAAGCCAGAGGGTTTTRGGGTTCAAATGTTTTATAGAAAACATTTGTTTTTCCTTTTTGTTTTGGGCTTGGACCAAGAGAGAGGATTGTTGGGGGCTAGGCTGGGTTGGGCCATTAGGGCGGAAACATATTAAAATAAAATCAAAATATATAATATATATAAAAATTGGTTAGTTCAGTTAATTGCCTATTTTTTATAGGTTAACCAAAAACTGAACCAATCCTTTGTTTTTTTTTTTTTAAATTAAATCAAAACCGAACCGACTAGTTCAGTTAACTAGATTTTCCAGATCGGTTTCTTCGATTCGGATCAGTTCTTTGGTTTCTTATGGACACCCCTAGAATTGATTAGGTATGATCAAATTGTTCAAATGTTAACAATCATTAACTATTAACTAACAAAGAATAGTCAGAAAGTTTAAATTCATGACTTTGCAAAGAGCCTCTTCAGATGGCACACCCCTGTACAAAGAAGCTTTTGTACAAGGTAGAAGAATTTACCTTATAACAAATTCAGCAGCACCTTTGTATTAAAGAAGAGTCTCGAAGAATAAGGACAAGAATTTTAAGAAAAGCAATAACAAGAAGGGATCCTGCTATGTTTGTGAAAAGAAGGGGCACTATGCTCAAGTCTACCGACATTGGAAAGGTGGAAACAAGTCCAAAAATATGGTAGAAGACCAACTAGTGGCCATGATCACTAAAATAAACATGGTAGAATTGCCTTTTGGATGGTGATTTGATTCAAGTGCCACAATCCATGTTTGCACGGAGAAGTCCTTATTTAAAACATACGAAGAAGTAATTAATGGCTATGAGGGGAAACCTAGGTCCATGACTGTCGATCCCCAACAGGAAGCATGCCGGTGATAAAGACACGGCCAACGCCTGCATTGCTTAGAGAGTCGCCCTCCTTAACACTCCAATTCAGGTAGAACACCTGACGCACTGCTAGTAGGATGTCATGCCGTGGGTCCGAGTAGTGCAGCCCTGACTGCCAAGATCCCCCGATAGCACCCATGGCTTGACGCTCCCTTACCGCAACTTTCTTCGCCCTCGGGTCTTGAGGGCATCGGCCAGTCGCTTGGGTGTGGCCACCTTCCTCTTCTCGGCCTTGGAATTCCCCTTTGGCCGAGGTAGTTCCCTCTCACTCGGGCTCCGTGAAGGCCACTCGGCCAGGCCCTTCTTGGACTTTTCCATTGCTGCTTGCAAAAGTCTCTCCTTCAAGCGCCGTCCATCTCTACAACCAAGGAAGACGACCAACGTTAGAAGAAAGTCAATGAACAATAAACAAGTGACAACTAGCCAACAACAAGAATGCCCATACCAAGGGGGCGGGATTGAGGCCATCCAACACCAAGGGTCCGGCATGAATTGTCATAGTTAGCCAAATCCGATTCATCATGGTCGGTTCCTCCTCACCATTGTACATCCTGATCCTCTCCACCAAAGAGTCTGGCGTTCCCCAATCAAACCAAAAGGACTATCCTTATGGACAACTAATGAAGAAAAACTTCTTCTTCTAGTTGGGGACAAATGACGGGTTGTCCACTACCCTACCCCATCGGCCTTGGAAGTACCATAGACCCTCCCCGTCAGGATGCATCCTCAATGGGATCAAACTCTAGAAGATTTTCAGGGTTACAAACACATCTTGGAGGAGAGCCATCACCAATATGACCTCTATGGTCCTAATTGCGTTTAGAGAAAGCTAGCTAATGGAAATGTTGTAGTAGTTAAGGATTTCTGGGACAAGAGGAGGCAAGGGAAAATGAAGGCCGAAGTGGAGGTAGTGCTCGTGCACACACACCTCCCCCTCGGCAGAATGACACAGCCTATCACCAACACAAGGGACTCTAACCCTATAGCCCCCTTGGATATGATACATATCGGATAGAGTCCTCACTTGCTCTTTGTTGAGCTCACTATCGAAGTCAAAGCGGGGGTGGCACACCAATGTCACACCTCGGCGTCAGCCTCATCCCGCTCCTCGGGTGTAGGCTCCGCAACCTCCTTTGACTCCACCACTTTAAGAAGCTCAGGGGCATTCCCCGTGGCGTTGGCCCTAAGCCTCATGAGGCCAATACTTTCATCCGGAGAGTCTACGCCTCATTGGTCGAGGTGGAAAGAGAACTGCTAAGGTCACTCCAGTTGGGAGGACATTCTGAGCGCAACATGTTGAATACAGAAGTCCTTTACCTAGAGTTTGTTCGAAGAAAGAAGACTTAATGAATCGGTCATTGGTAGCTGAGGTCTCTATAATCATAAGTGAAGACTCAAGGTTTGAGCAAATGGTGAAGAGTYGCTCAACTAGCATCCCTATTTAAAGGAAAATATACGGCTTAGATCTCTTTGATCCAATTGCCGCAGACTAGCCGATCTGATAGCTTGAACCGACTAGCTACATGTGGCATCGACCAAGGGAAGACAAAACGACACCGATGCCTATCCCATGTTCAGCATCCCTACAACCCAAACCAGCCACTCCTCCAAACTGTTTCATGTATGGCCTTGACCGGTCAACACCGATGCCTATCCCATGTACGAACATGCACCAAATGACATCAACAACCGTATGGGGCATGGCTGATGAACGCGGATGCCCCACACCCATATTGGCCATGGTTACATGTTCTCAGCCCATAACGATCCTCCACTGAGATGGAGAAAGAATAGAGAAGTAGTTGCCACACAACCACCAAGAAGAGCCCTCTACAACTGAGGCTGACGCCTCCACACAACTCCATGGTACTCTATTCGGCCGAAGTCGAGGTCTCCGCACAACACGCCATCCATCCTCGACCACTACAGCCTCAAGAGTGGGGGGGCAAGTGATGTAGGGATACTTGGCAGGCCTTAGATCGCTCCACGTGACATTGTCCAGATCAAATCTTGGCCGCACTAAGCTCTCGTCTCTTGCCTGGTCCAACCCCAAGAGGTCAAATCCTTGGCCGCATTGAGATCAAATCTTGGCCGCACTGAGATCAAATCCTGGCTGCACTGAGCTCTCATCTCTTGCCTCATCTCAAGGTAAGCATATTCAGAATCCCAAGAGAATCATCCTTGGCGATTAAGGACTAAGCTCTGATCTCTTGTCTCTTGCCTGGTCCAACCCCTCTTAAGCATTCGGAAAACTTGACCGTTGGAGTCTCCACCCGAGGGATAACACTTAGGGCCTTTGACGTGTGCTCTTCTCTTGTTTACAAATCGGACCTATCAGCCTCAGACACCAATAAAATCCCATTATTTCCCTTGGCCTCATATTTGGCAGCAACATCCTCCATAAAATAGCAACGACGGGTAATGTTATGCACAGCGACAACTCCTCCACAAAATAGAAGAGGCCAGTAATGCATGTGCAACAACGATTCCTCCATTCAAAATTTAAAGAGTAAAAGGATGAGAAAGTATAAAAGAAGAGACAAGGGAGGGATCATTGATTGATGGGAAAATGGAGTGAGTCCAAAAAGAAACCCCTATTTTTGTCCAAAATGTACATGGAATTACTATTGGGTCGAGTAAATTTTTGAGTATCAATTAGACAAAAACGACAAAGGCTGATAGTTGATAACTTTTTCTTGATATCACATATATTATATATAATTTAAATATTTAAAATATATTTATAATCAGTACAATAAAGGCTAACAACTGATTGCTAACAACTTTTTCTTGATATCACATTTATTAAATATATAATTTATATATTTAAAATACATTTATAATCGCTCGATCGGATAATTAACGAATTGAATCAATCTATTTTTGATTTCTAGCTGATAAGGGAAACTTTTGATATCTGGAAATATTCAAATTATCGAAATTCGATTTGATTATGTTAAATCAGGAATTCGAATTTGAATTTTTGAATATTGTTCACATCCTAGTGCTAAGCTTAGAAAGAAGACAAATTTAATTCCTTCATTGTACGAGTGGTTGCTAAGCTGGCCTAGGGTGCCACGTGACTGATTCTGTGGCCACCCTCTTAGTGTCGTGTCAAAATCATCACCCWAAACTGTGTGTAGGATAGGTACGACCAAGTCCCACACGGACAAGGAAGCGGACTCCACTAGGGAAGAAAGAAACCCCAAAGACCTCGGCGGACAACCTCATCCCGACAACCCTGGAAGCCCTGTTCGATTAAAACACGGGCATCCAAGTATAAATAGGTAAGCCACGCTCAAGTTAATGGACTTTTGGACTCAGAACTCAATCAAGGACCCTTCTTGCATTCACTTCGGTCTTGACCGATCCACATACCTCGATTCGTCTTGACTGATCTCTTTGCCACTAACTTGAGTGCCAGAGTGCTTACCGGGGGAATAACTCATTGGGCCTCTGAATCTTCTTGTGATTGTAGACTTCGGTTTGTAGCTTCTTCCTTCCACCTCGGCCTCGTCTAGTTGGCAAGACCATCTGACTATAACCACGGTTCAAAACACCTTGGATTGGATAGCATCAAAGTGGTGTCATCTGTGGGAACCATACAAAAACTCGATTCCCTAACCTCCTAAACATGCACTAAACACAATCATTCCAAAGAACGCATCCAACTGCTCTAAAGCCCGCTCCCCGTTTCAGGGATCCTGCTCATTCTATACATTTACACCTTGTGAAACTCAGCTACAGGCTACAGTCAACACCACCTAGTTCCAGGCCATGCAGTAGAAGGTCAATCGTATCCTAGCCATTATGCCCGCTCCCCAATTCTTCAGCAAGAATCATGCAAGGATGTGAGCATAGCTTCAAGATTGTTTCTTCTAGCAAGAAACATTATCAAGATCCAATCTTGATCACTCCAAGAACTGGAGATCGAATAGGGTAAGGCAGAAAGAACAGAGAGAAGATCTGAGATTTGCAAAAAGTGTTTAACAGAAGGATTTCTCCCTCTACTTATAATCCTTCTTAGATCAGCTTCCTAATCATATCGGGAGAGGGTTCTTTGATCCAAATCTTTATTTGGACCAGAACTCCTAAGTGGATAAGACATATCTTATCCTCTTCTTGATCTAGAAGTAGATCAAAACTCAAATTCGACCATCTCTTAACTAATCTAATTAACCCAGTTCAAATTGGGCCTTAGGCCCATTAAGCTTTCAGTCTCACTTCCTTTTGAATGCTGGATAGATTGGCTCTCTTTGTATGACGCGGGACACCATCATTGATCTCCACATAAGCCATATGAATTTAGCCTAGCCTCTGTTACAAGGCCTGGCCAAATTCACTACTGAATATGATGAACCCCTGAGCCCATCAGTATGGGCTCTTAGCAAGCCCAACATTTACACTAAATGGTCATTGGGTCCAGCCACCTTATGAAGGCCGAAGGACTATGGACTTACATGAGATTAGCCCATCAGGTATAAACCCTAAATGGTCTTACACTTAACCTCAGCCTAAACTGATCAAAACACTGCCCGACAAGAGAGGACCTCTCCCTCGGCTACAAGGTACCGTGTTGCACTCTCTACTCACATGGATCATGGGAATTAAAACCTTTTTGCAAAACATTTAGTGAAACCATAATATACATGTATATCTCTATATAAATATATTTTGCAAAAACAAATCACAACAAACTTGAAATCAACTGCCGGAAGTTTAGGTTTCCATCAGAGAGAGTGCATTCCCCGATCATTCACTTTGTCCGACAAAGGGGTTGATCCTGCCACTATGATCACCCACTCAGGTGAATTCTCGAACTGCCCCAACATACCCAGGTTTTGACCGCCTCTTAGGATCTTACTGATTGGCATATCAAAGACAGCCTAATCCAACACCTAGTGCAGTACCATAATCGAGTCTAGGGGTCAGGTGTAACTTTTCAGTTTCCCATCTGTCTCCAAGGTCCAGGGCATATGGAAAATGGTCCGGTTCAGAGTTTCAATCAAACCCACACTACATGTGCTTTAGGTCTTACTTTGGCAGCTGAGACAAGCCACCCCAACCTTCTTGGCAGCACATTAGTGTTAGCCTTGGTAGGATAAACCTCCCCAGGTCTATCCAACGGCTGTGAAGATTCTAAACTAACCCGAGTCTCATTATTGTCCAGTTTAAGGGTATTACACAGAAACACACCATAATAACATGAATCAATTATGTACTTCATTCATTTACAATAAATGTCAATAAGTACATCAATATGATGAGCTAAGGGTATACACTATCTAACAACTCCCACTTGTACTTAGGTCCAATCGGGTACAAGCCTCAATCCCAAACTTTCCACGTGTTTCTCAAACGATTTCTATGTTAGTGGCTTAGTCAATGGGTCTGCAACATTCTCCACTGATGCTACCTTCTGAATCTGGATGTCTTCTCTAACAACAATCTCCCGTAGATCCAGTGTTGTCACACAATAGTGGAATGGGTGATGTGCTGAATTCCAAATTCCTAGATGTACAACTTCATCCATTAGGCTGCCTCACTTACGACAATGTGCTTGGCTTGGGTCGTGGACTATTTTTCGTACTACACAGGACCCCATCGTAAAGATGTAACCAGATGTTGACTTTCTATCGTCTGGGTCTGATTGGAAATCGGCATCGGTATACCCTAGGATCTGTAGTGAACTACCATCGAACACCAGACAAAACTCTTTTGTCCTTCGAAGGTATTTAAGTATGTTTTTCATAGCTGTCTAGTGCTCATGCCCTGGGTTTGATTAATATCTATTTACCACACTCACTACCTGAGCAATGTCAGGTCGAGTGCACAGCATGGCATACATGATKCTCCCTACGACTGAGGCATAGGGAATCTGTCTCAGGCCCTTAATCTCTTCGGGAGTCTTGGGAGACATACCCTTGGAGTGAGTGACTCCGTGTCTGAAAGGAACATTTCCTTTATTGGAGTTCTCCATACTATAACTTTTGACAATCTTGTCAATGTAATTAGACTGGGATAATCCTATTATCCTCTTCAATCTATCTTTATAGAGAAGAATACCCAAGATGTAAAAGTCTTCTCCAAGATCTTTCATGGAGAATTGCTATGAAAGCCACACTTTCACCGTAGTTAACATTCCCACATCATTCCCAATGAGTAGGATGCCATCTACATACAGAACCGGGAACGTAACCTTATCTCCCACTGTTTTTCTATAAACACAGGGCTTATCCGGATTTTGCTCAAAGTCAAACTGTTTGGCGGTAGAGTCAAACCGGATGTTCTAACTCCTAGAATCTTGCTTTAGTCCATATATGGATCGATTGATTTTACACACCATGTGTTCCTAACCTGCAACAATGAATCCTTATGGTTGCTACATGTAGGTATCTTCAGTAAGATCTCCATTCAGGAACACAATTTTGACATCCATTTGTCAAATCTTGTAATCATGGTGTGCTGCTACAACTAGCAGAATCCTAATGGATTTAAGCATGGCCACTGGCGAAAATGTTTCCTCATAGTCGATCCCCTCTTTCTGAGTGTACCCTTTTGCCATAAGACGAGTCTTGTAGGTCTCAACTTTCCCATCAGGGCCTTTCTTCCTCTTGTAAATCCATTTGCAACCTATTACTTTTATCCCAAGGGGTAGATCTATGAGAGTTCAGACTCTATTGGTATTCATTGAGCCCATCTCAACTCTCATGGCATCTAGCCACTTCAAGGAATCTATGTCCAACATAGCTTCTGTATAAATTACGGGATCTTCCTTACTGTTCATGGCTTTCATCAAGTAACTTTCTTGATCATAGCCATAATGAATTGGAGGCCTAGAAACCCGGGTAGACCTTTTAGCTTGGTTATTTTCTAGAGCCTGTGGAACATCTCCCACTACCCCTGAACTCTCCTCATTAACAACAACTTCCTGATGATGATTGTCTAGGATATAGTCTTCTTCCAAGAAATGGGCATTTCGACTATAAAACATCTTTTTCTCATTTGGGACGTAGAACAAATAACCTATAGAGCTTTTGTGGTARACTACAAATAGGCAACAACTGGTATTGGATTCCAATTTGTCAGCACTTGCTCTTTTTACATGTGCCAGACAACCCCAAATTTTGAAGTGTCTTACACTTGGTTTCTTACCGCTCCATAGTTCATATGGAGTCTTAGGAACGAATTTGGTTGGAGCCCAGTTCGACATGTATATCGCAGTCTCTAATGCGTAACCCCAAATGGATATAGGTAATTCCGAGTGGACGAGAAGTGAACTGACCATATCCATTAGAGTCCGATTTCTCCGCTCTAATACACCATTTAATTATGGTGTAGCAAGAGGAGCTAGTTGTGATACAATCCCATTTTCACTCAAGTAGTCCTTGAATTCATCGGAGAGATATTTGCCTCATCGATTTGATCGAAGGGCCTTAATATGTCTCTCCAACTGTCTCTTGACCTCTTGTCTAAACTCCTTGAAATTTTCAAAGGATTCAAACTTGTGTCTCATTAGGTACACATAACCATACCGTGAAAAATCATCGGTAAATGTTATAAAGTAAATGCTCTAGTTACGTGTCCTAACATTTATGGGACCACATACATCAGTATGTATCAGGTCTAGTGTTCTTGTAGGTCTTTCAGGCTTACCTTTAAACGGTCGTTTTGTCATCTTACCCTGAAGGCAAGGTTCATAGGTTAGAAGATCTTCTATAGTTAGAAAATCTAAAGGACCATCCTTTACCAACCTTGTGATATAATCTATGTTAATCTGGCCAAGTCGGTAATGCCACAGGCACGTGGGATTAAATGTATCACGTATTCTTTTCTTGGGGATTATTTTCAATGTATTTTCGATTAAATTAGTTTCAAGAGAAGGATGGAGAATATAGAGACCATTCTCAAGTTCTCTGTAAGTGAGGAATTTTTTATTYTGTTTAATAGTAATCACATTATTGAATAAAATAGAATAACCATCCATATACAATTTTGAAACAAAAATCAAATTTCTTCTAAAATTAGGTATATAAAGACAGTCTTTAAGTAAAATAACTCCTTCTCTGAAATAAAATTCTATACTTCCTATGTCTGTAGCTGCAACATTTGTTGAAGTCCCCAAGTAAAGAGTCACTTCTCCGTCACTCAACCTTCTACTTGTCTTGAACCCCTGCAAAGTGTTACATGCATGAGTAGAAGCCTTGGAGTCAATACACCAAGATGCAAAAGTGTCCAACAATTTATTTTCTATGATAAAGGATTCGAAATTACCTTGCTTCTTGGTCTCTAGATATTGAGGACAATTCCTCTTCCAGTGGTCGGTCTACTTGCAGAAGTTACATGCATCTAATGCCTTGTCCTTCTTCTGCTTTTTAGGTTTGCCAACCTTCTTCTGATGATTCTTCTTTGCCTTCCACTTTTTCTTGCCCGATTTGCCATCTTCAGCAAGCATGGCAATCGGCCTATCCTTCTTAATCAGTTCTTCAACCCTTTTTAACATATTGTTGAGTTCCTAAAGGCTAACTTTTAGCTTATTCATGTTGTAATTCATGATAAACTGATTGAAGGATAGTGGCAAAGTGTTAAGAACAACATCAATTTTAGTGTCGTCATCAAGCCCTGAACCAAGAGCCTCCAGTTCATTCATATAGCTCATCATCTTTAGACAATGGTCATGAACCTGTTGGTTCTCAGTCATTTGAGTGGTCATAAACAATTTTAAGATTTTTTGTCGAGTAGAATGATCATGCTCTTCATATATCGTCCTTAGACTATCCATGATATCCTTGGACACTTCGATCTAATCGAACTGTCGTTGATCAGATTTTCTAAGGAGGCTATTATATAACACTAGCCAAGAGAATTTTTCTCCTCCCATTTTTGATACTCTTTCTTCCTTGCCTCGGAAGCCCTATCACCTGGACGTTCCAGTGCATGGTTTTTGGCTACCTTGTCCAATTTCTTGGACGTCAGCACCAACATAAGGTTGTGGAACCAGTTAGCATAGTTTGGGCCCTTAAGCTTATTATCGTCCAACAGTTTAGTGAATTGCCCATTTGCCATTTTTGATAAAAGGAAATGCAAATTACTAGTCCACAACCTAAATTAAATCATGTTTTTTACATAGAAAAGGCTTTTAATCTATCTACCMTTTCCATTACTTCATCTCTGAGATTTTCCTTCCATCTCAGTGACGAAGACACGGTTATGTCTCTGGAAATGTGGAAAATCACATATAGTGCATGGAGCTAATTGTTTCAGCTGCATAACCCCACCACTTTTTGTGAAGGATCATATCCACTCATCTTATGAGCTTTCCCTTTGGCCTTTGTGTTAGACAGTGTATGCCCTAAGCTCCAATCAACATGATATAGATTATGACATTTATTGTAAATGAATAAAGTACATATTTGATTCATGTTATTATGGTGTGTTTTTGTGTAATACCCTTAAACTGGACACATATTAAACTCGTGCTAGTTTAGAATCTTCACAACTGATGGATAGATCTAGGGAGATTTATCCTGCCAATGCTGATACTGGTGTAATACCAAGTTAGATGGGATGGCTTGTCCCAACTGCCAGGGTGAAACCTGAGGTACATGCAGTGTAGGTTTTCTTGAAACCCTGAACTGGACCAAAATTCCAGTATTGCCGTAGACCTTGGAGATAGATGGACAAAACTGGAATGTTACATCTAACCCCTAGACTCGATTATGATACTGCACTAGGTGTCAGATTGGGCTGTCTTTCATATGCCAATCAGTGAGATCCTTAGAGGGAGTCAATACCTGGGTATGTTGGGACAGTCCGAGAATTCATTTGTGTAGGTGATCATAGTGACATGATCAGCCCCTTTGTCGGGCAAAGTGAATGATCAGGGATGCACTTTCTCTGATGGAAACTAAAACTGCCGGCAGTTGATTTCAACCATTGAAATTTGTATTGCAAAATATATTTATATAGAGATATACATATATTTATTTTGGTTTTAAAATGTTTGCAAAAGGTTTTAATTCTCGGGATCCATGTGAGAAAAGAGTGCAGCACTGTACCTTACAGCCGAGGGAGAGGCCCACTCTTGTCGAGCAATGTTTGATCATTATGGGCTGAGAGGTTAAGTGTAAGACCATTGAGGGTTATACCTAATGGGCTAATCTTGCTTTTGCCCACAGTCCTTGGGCCTTCATAAGATGGTTGGACCCAAGGACCATTTAGTGTAAATGTTGGGCCCATTAAGAGCCCATAGTGATGGACTCAGCGGTTCACTGTATTCAGTAGTGAATTTGGTCAAACCTTGTAACAGAGTGAATGGATGGGAGATCCATCATATGGATAACCGAACCCTATGTTGGACAGTTTTGTATGCCCTTAGCTTCAATCTGAATTGATGTACTTTTGATATTTAGTGTAAATAAATAAAGTGCATGTTTGATTCATGTTATTTGGTATAATTCTGTGTAAGACCCTAAAACTGGACACTTATTGAGACTCGTGTTAGTTTTAAATGTTCACAGCCATTGGATGAGTCTGGGGAGATTCATCCT
>NW_010729328.1:300744-324096 GCF_000365185.1 Nelumbo nucifera
TTGGGTTGATACTGATTTAATCTAATTAATTAAGGTTTATGTAGATATTCTAATTGATTGGATCAATTTATTTCATGCATGTGATGTATGAATGTGTGATGTGCTACGTACATGGACCATAAGTACTTGGCCCATGATTAAATCATTGTCGTGGTGCCCATAAGGTCATTGGATGATCTCCCCATTTGGTGGGCCCCACATTAGTTTCTTCCCAAATAGAAACCGTACGGAACCCTACCCATTTAAGGCCCATTTAAATCTGGCTTTGAGAAAGTCAGTGGGAGCCACTTTGGTTTGACCTAAATAAAACTAGGGCGTAATATTTCGTTCCCTCCACTAAAATATGAGTGCATGTGATAGGGAGATTCATATGATGAACTCTCTAAAGGCCTTCCATCATTAACCTGAAAATGGGTTCTTCAGTAATGAGGAAATGCAACAAAAAATTGGGCTATCCATTTGTTGCTAGATCTGTTGGACTTATCATAAGTTGATAGGGGCATCATAGACTGATGTGGGAGGGGCCTATCCTAAAATGGAAGACTCTCTCACGGTACCTTGGTGTTCACGAATATGATGGGTAAGAATTCACTAGACAGAAATGTTTATCCTAAAATAGCAATGAACCTTGTCTAACAGTGGCCAAAGGGAAAGCTCATAAGATGAGTGGATGTGATCTTTCACAGAAGGTGGTGGGGTTATGCAGCTGAAACAATTGGCACCATGCACCCTATGTGGTTTCCCACATTTCCAGAGACATAGTTCGTAGTCTTCGTTACTGAGATAGGAGGGAAATCTCAGAGATGAATAAATTGAAATGGAACATAGATTAAAAGATATATCTATGTAGAAAACATGAATCAAATCAGGTTGTGGACTAATATTTGCTTTGCCTTTATCAGAAATGAAAAAAAGACAATTCGCCAAACTGTTGGACAATAATAAGCTTAAGGGCCCAAATTACATTGACTGGTATCATAACCTTATGCTGGTCCTGACGTCCGAGAAATTGGACAAGGTTGCTAAGAACCCTACTATGGATCGTCCGGGTGATAGGGCTTCTGAGGCCTACAGGAGGGAATATCAAGAATGGGAAGAGAAAAACTCTCTTGCCTGGTGCTATATCATAGCCTCCTTAGACAATCAGATATAGTAACAATTCGATCAGATCAAAGTTTCCAAAGATATCTTGGATAGTCTAAGGACAATATATGAGGAGAAGAATCGTTCTACTCATCAGAAGGTCCTAAAGCAGTTCAAGACTGCACAAATGTCCAAGAACCAGCTATTTCATGACCATTGTCTTAAGATGATGGGGTACATCAATGAACTGGAGGCTCTTGGATCTGGGTTAGATCATGTCACTATAGTTGATGCCATCCTGAACTCTTTGCCTCCTTCCTTCAATCAGTTCATAATGAATTACAATATGAACAAGCTAAATGTTAGCCTTCAGGAACTCAGCAAAATGTTGTAGAGGGCCGAGGAACAGATAAAAAAGAGCCCATTGCCATGCTTGTAGAAGGTGGAAAATTAGGCAAGAAGAAAAGGAAGGCAAAGAAGAAACCTCAAAAGAAAACTAGCAAGCCCAAAAAGCAGAGGAAGGTCAAGGCATGAGATGCTTGTCACTTCTGCAAATAGGTCGGCCACTAGAAGAGGAACTGTGTCCTCAGCACCTGGAGACCAAGAAACAAGATAATTTCGAATCCTTTGTCATAGAAACCAATATGTTGGTGACTTCTGCTTCCTGGTGTATTGACTCTGGGGCTTCTACTCATGCATGTAACACATTGCAAGGGTTCAGGACAAGTAGAAGACTAAGTGACGATGAAGTGATTCTTTACTTGGGGACTTCTACAAGCGTTGTAGCTATAGCTATAGGAACTGTAGAATTGTATTTCAGAGAATGAACAATTACATTAAAAGATTGTCTTTATGTACCCAATTTGAGAAGAAATTTGATTTCTGTTTCAGAACTGAGTGCGGATGGATATTCTATTCTCTTTTGTAATGTGATTACTATCAAAAGAAATAACAAATTCCTCGCATATGGAGAACTTGAGAATGGTCTCTATGTTCTCCATTCTTCACTGGAAACAAATATAACTGAAACTACGTCGGATAATAACCCCAAGAAAAAAACTCGTGATACAGTTAATCCCACGTGCCTGTAGCATTACCGACTTGGCCACATTAACATAGATCGTATCAAAAAGTTGGTAAAGGATGGGACTTTGGATTTTCTAACTATAGAAGATCTTCCAACCTGTGAACCTTACCTTCAGGGTAAGATGACGAAACGGCCATTTAACAGAAAGCCTAAAAGATCAACACTTGACCTTATATATACTAATTTATGGCATCCCCTGAATGTTAGAACACGTAACCATCACGTTTATTTCATAACATTTACCGATGATCACTCTCGGTATGGTTACGTGTACCTAATGAGACATAAGTTTGAATCCTTTGAAAAGTTCAAAGAGTTCAGGCAAGAGGTCAAGAAACAGTTGGGGATACACGTTAAGGCCCTTCGATCAGATCGAGGAGGAGAATATCTCTCTAACGAATTCAGGGACTACTTAAAAAACAATGGGATAGTATCATAACTAGTTCCTCCTACTACATCACAATTAATCGGTGTGTCATAAAGGATGAACCAGACCTTATTGGATATGGTCTTACCACTTCTCGTACACTCAGAACTACCCACATCCTTTTGGGGTTACGCATTAGAGACTGCGATATACATGCTGAACTAGGTTCCAACCAAATCCATTTTGAAGACTCCCTATGAGCTTTGGACCGATATGAAACCAAGTGTGAGACACTTGAAGATTTGGGGTTGTCCAGCACATGTTAAAAGAACAAGATCTGACAAATTGGAATCCAAGACCATCCATCGCCTATTTATAGGCTACCCCAGAGGCTCTGTAGGTTACTTATTCTATGATCCAAAAGCGCAAAATGTGTTTTGCAGTCGAAAAGCCCACTTCTTAGAAGAAGATTACATCCTGGATAATCATCATCAGGAAGTTATTCTTGATGAGGAGAGCCCATGGATAGTGGGAGATGTCCCACCAGCTCCAGAAAATAACCAACCTAGAAGAGGATCCCGGGAATCTAGACCTCCAATTAGTTACRGCTATGACCTAGAAASTTACTTGGTGGAAGCCCGACCAGTGAGGAGGATCCCGTGACTTATATAGAACCTAGGTTGGACATAGATTCCTTGAACTGGGTAGATGCCATGAGAGCTGAGATGGACTCAATAGAGACCAATAGAGTTTGGTCTCTGGTAGATCCGCCCCCTGGGGTAAAAGCAATTGGTTGCAAATGGATCTATAAGAAGAAAATGGCCTCGATGGTAAGGTTCAGACCTACAAGGCTCATCTTGTGGCGAAAGGGTACATTCAGAAAGAAGAAATCGATTATGAGGAAACCTTTTTGCCCGTGGCCATGCTTAAATCCATTAGGATCCTACTAGCTGTAGCAGCATACCATGACTACGAGATTTGGCAAATGGATGTCAAAGTCGCGTTCCTGTATGGAGATCTTACTGAAGATATCTATATGCAGCAACCACAAGGTTTCATAGCTGCAGGTCGAGAACACATGGTATGTAAAATTAATCGATCCATATATGGACTTAATCAAGCTTCTAGGAGCTGGAACATCCATTTTGACTCTAATGTCAAACAGTTTAACTTTGAGCAGAATCCGGATGAGCCCTGTGTTTTTAGAAAGACCAGTGGGGATAAGGTTACGTTCTTGATTTTGTATGTAGACAACACTCTACTCATTGGGAATGATGTAGGAATATTGACTACGGTGAAAGTATGGCTTTAACAGCAATTCTCCATGAAAGATCTTGAAGAAGCCTCTTACATCTTGGGACTTTGACTCTATAAAGATAGATCAAAGAGGATAATAGGATTATCCCAGTCTACTTATATTGACAAAGTAATCACGAGATACAGTATGGAGAACTCCAAAAAGAAAATATTCCTTTCAGGCATGGAGTCACTCTCTACATGGGTATGTCTCCCAAGACACCTGAGGATATTGAGGACATGAAGGAAGTTCCCTATGCTTCTGCCGTAGGGAGCATCATGTATGCCATGCTGTGCACTCGGCCTGACATTGCTCAGGTCGTGAGTGTGGTAAGTAGATACCAATCTAACCCAGGACAAGAGCATTGGACCGCTGTGAAAAAACATACTGAAATACCTTCGGAGGACAAAAGAGCTTTGTCTAGTATTCGATGGTAGTTCAATACAGATCCCTGTGTATACCGATGCCAATTTCCAGTCATATCCAGATGATAGAAAGTCTACATCTTGATACATCTTTACCGTGGAGTCTTGTGCACTTAGCTAGAAAAGCAGCAAACAAGGGTCCACTACAAATTCCAAAACCGAGGCCGAATACATTGCCGCAAGTGAAGCTGCCAAAGAAGCCGTATGGATGAAAAAGTTCATTCAGGAGTTAGGAGTAGTTCCACCAGACTACTCGAAGTCAAAGCACATTGAGAGGAAGTACCATGTACTATGGGAGATAGTTGGAAGAGGGGACGTCCTGATTTAGAATGTAGCATCAGCGGAAAATGTAGTAGACCCATTAACTAAGCCACTGACACAGAAAGTGTTTGAGAAACACGTGGACAGTATGGGACTCTGGCTTATACCCGATTGGACCTAAGTGCAAGTGGGAGTTGTTAGACAGTTTATGCCCTTAGCTTCAATCAACATGATGTACATTATGACATTTATTATAAATGAATAAAGTACATATTTGATTCATGTTATTATGATGTATTTCTGTGTAATACCCTCAAATTGGACACATATGAGACTCATGTTAGTTTAGAATCTTCACAGCCGTTGGATAGAACTGGGGAGATTTATCTTGCCAAGGCTGACACTGGTGTACTGCCAAGTTGGTTGGGGTGGCTTGACTCAGCTGCTAGGGTGAGACTTGAGGTACATGCAGTGTGGGTTTTCTTGAAACCCTGAACTAGACCAAAATTCTAGTATTGCCTTGGACCTTGGAGATAGATGGGCAAAACTGGAATGTTACACCTGACCCCTATACTTGATTATAATGCTGCACTAGGTGTCAGATTGGGTTGCCTTTGATATACCAATCAGTGAGATCCTTAGAGTGATCATAGTGACAAGATCAGCCCCTTTGTTGGACAAAGTGAATGATCGGGGATGCACTCTCTCTAATGGAAACCTAAACTACCGGTAGTTGATTTCAACAGTTGAAATTTGTTTTGCAAAATATATTTATATAGAGATATACATATATATATATATATATATATATATATATATATATATATATTATGGTTTCAAACATTTGCAAAAGGTTTTAATTCCCGGGATCCATGTGAGTAGAGTGTACAGGACTATACCTTGAGCTTGAGCTTGAGCTCGGCTCAAGACTGTTCTACAAGGCTCRAGCTCGGTTCGAGCCAGAACCTTAAGCTTGAGCTCAACTCAAGTAAAAAATTCATAAGCTCAAGCTTAGCTCTGCTCAAGCTCGATTTTGAGAAAAAATATTTTATAAAAATAAAAAATTATATATAAAAATAATTTTTATTTGATATTTAAAAAATTAATAATTATAATAATTAATAATTATAATATTTTTATTTTATATATATATATACTATTTTTTCTAATTTTATTATATATATTAATATATAGTAGGCTCGAGCTCGGTTGAAACCGAGCCAAGCCAAGCTTTTTACGAGCCGAGCTCGAGTAGCTCACGAAAAGCTCGGCTTGTTGCCACCGCTACATAAGACCAAGGCCATGAAGTTGAAGACCCCGACCATGTAGCATCAAGCCCAAGACCTTGGCCAACATGAGACCGAGTTCATAAAGCCAAAGACCCCAGCCATAGTGTCAAGTCCGAGACCCCGACTAGCTGAAGAACAAGTATAGAAGCATGGCCTATGGACTCTAATGGCCCAACAATGAAGCACAATAACTAAGAAAGTAATACATCAAGCGTAGAAAAGAAAAGTTTGCTCGAAAAAAAGGACTTACATTAATATAAAAATGTACATCAACTACAACCTGGCATACTGAGTTGAGTACAAAGGACCTCAAAAAATGGGGGTGAAGGGGGGAAGAGACAACACATCAATTTTCTGTTGGAGGGTCCTCGACACACTCCTAGGCATCGACAATGACAGCATCTTCACGAGCCGGATCTTCAGTATCAAATGGGTCGAACCCCTAAACAACACTGGCTATCTCCAGGAACTAATGCATCACCCGCCGCTGACAAAGAGCAAATCCCTCCTGCCAAGAATTAGTGGCGTAATCATCCAACTTATTCTGATGGACCTCCAAAGCTCTATACCCGGCAATGCCCTCCTTTTTCACCCAACCAATCTTCGCCTCGGCCTCCTCGAACCCCTTCTTCAACACCTCCCGTGCCTCTTTGAGATGGAGAGACCAAGAAAAGAACAAATAGAGCCAAACTTACCACCATGACCTGATGGAGAGCCGCACTCTCCAAGAAATTGTTAGTGTGTTGTTGTCTTCCTTCCTAATAACGAGGAGCATCACATCCCGGGAAAGCTGCTTGGCCACTCCCTTCGTCTCAAGGTTGTCCTCTGGGTGCACCGACCATTGTGGTTTGTACACATTGGTCGAGCCCTCAACCAAAGCACACTCTAGAGTGGTTTGCATTAGAATTAATCTAAATTAAAACAAATTTGAAGAGATTGGACGGTCCAGATATAGAATTGGACTGGTCCAATATTCATTGAATTAGATTGGACCTGGTCCATTTGTAATGGGTTCACATTGGACTGGATCGGATTAGACCAAATACAATCCAATTGACACCCCTACCAATAAGGATGTGTTTGGTTTGAAAGAAAAGGTTGGGAAAGATTACTTGATCCCTTTTGGAATCAAGAAAATCCAGCTTTGTTTCTTAGGCCAACCAAGTGATTGTTTTAGAACTTCCATGAGAAATTTTCAAAAAGTTTGCTCATTCTCTCTGACTTCTTTGGACAACTAAAGTAGCCCAAAAAGACAAACCCAAATTATTCAAAATAGTGAAACAATTTTGCTTGAACTTTTGTCACCCTAACTCCAAATATGCATATGGATTTGCTTCTTCTCTTTTCTTCTCTTCATTGCAATTGCCATTACTGATCTTTTCATGAACAATATTCTTTAAGGGTCTGCAACTACTGAATGCAGCATTTTCCCAATACTTCCATGTAATATATAGTGACCTCAAGCAAACGATCAATTTTGTGTTGTGATTAGTGGAACTCTATGAACCGTATTTGTTCTTTAAAAGAGTGTATGTATTTATCCCTCTTCCTGTGTTTGTAATTGATGAATTACTTTTTGTTTGAATATCTTATTCCAAAATAACAAGTAAATTAGTTAATCTACTAAGAAGAATGTACATAGTTTATTTTATTGATTCTAAGCTTGTTTTCGACATGTAGCTTTGATGATTTGAACACTGAAAAGTTGTGCAAAGCAGACCTAATGAATTACTCTGATGCAACAATGCTTTGCTTTGATCCAAAGAGCATCAATTAGGAGAACTACTTTGTGAAGATTCACCTCTCTGAACTTATAAAATATGTTTTCAATTGATTTTTGGGGCATTGATGATTTCATGAAGCCTTATGCGTGGATTTTAAATGCCTTGTACTTTTTTATATGTGAAATGGATATTGTATTTAAGCATTGTTTTGGATATTATAATAATTAATAATTTAATTAAAAGTTTTTTTATTTTTATTTAAATTGATTTTTATGTAGTATCTATCATGAGATTTGTGTTAAACAGGTACCAAAAAAATGTTGAAATCAAATTGATATAAATAGTAAAAAATAAAAAATAACAAAGGCGGTGGTCATACCACTGCCACCTTAGACATAAAAAGACTTAAGGCGATGGTCTAAGAAGACCTAAGCCGGCGGTCCAAACCACCACCTAAGAAGGGAAGACACATTTTAACCGACCTAAGGCGGCAGTCTAAGGAGACCTAAGCCGGTGGTCTAGACCGCCACCTAAGAAGGGAAGACACATTTTAACCGACCTAAGGCGGCAGTCTAAGGAGACCTAAGCCAACGGTCCAAACTGCCACCTAAAAAGGGAAGAAACATTTTAGCCGACCTAAGGCGATAGTCTAAGGAGACCTAAGCCGATGGTCCGAACCACCACCTATATTAACTCTGAGCCGGCGGTTTTGATATTCCGCCGCTTTAGGAATGATTGAACCRCATCGGACCGGTCCTCAAAGGCGACAGTCTTTTCTGTTTAAGCCGGGAGTCTTGACCTAAGCTGGCAGTGGTTTAGGGGACGAACGCAAGACCGACGCCTTAGCTCTGAGGCGACAATTTAAAGGGTTAAGCCAACGGTCATATGACCGCTGCCTCCGACCATTTTTCTTATAGTATTAGTGAGTGAGTTTTTTTTATGCCCACATCATTTTGTTCATCATGTAGCAAAAGATTGGTCGAAACATAATTGACCAATTTAAGGGAAAACTAGTGAAGACTCGTGCGATGCACGGGATTTGTTAAGCAAAAGCTAAACAATAAAAATACATAGGAATATACAATTTTATTTTATATTTTTAACTTATTAAATAATTAATAAATATTTAAATTTTATATACTACTTTTAGTAAGCTTTTTTACAATACAAAAATAACAATAATTAATTTCATCAAATTTTGTTCATCAAATTGATGAAACCGACAAACCTGACCAGGTCGGCTTTTACTAATGGTTAGTCGGTTTTGGGTGACCAACTCCCCAGCCTAACCAAGTCAATTTGGTWGGCCAAACAACCTACAACCGAAACAAACTAACTCATGAACACTCCTAATTTCAGTTAAATTAATAGTCTAGTCTCTAATAAATAACAATAGTTAATCTCCAATAATTATTGAAAATTTATAGTAAAAATACACAATTATTGAAAATATATTGACAATGAAAATGTAATAAATAACTAATAAAAGTATGATAATTAAAAAAATATAACAAATACTAAAAAATATATAAAATTATTCAATATATAGTTTAACCTCTAATAAACATTAATCAATAAATTATAACAAAAATACAACAAATACAATAAGTACAATAAATTAAATTTAAAAAAATTAAATAATAGTAGTTTAATCTCAAATAATTATTCAAAAWTTTCTATTAAACAACAAAACAATTACATATAATTATCGATATATTTACCACAAAAAACAATAAATATTATTAAACAACAAAACAATAAATTTTAGTATATATAAATGTATAATAAATATATATTAAGATTTTAAAAATATTATTAATAAATGTTTTTTTGTAAGTTATTTTCTAGAACTATTAATTGTTATAAGTGAAATTTGTTATTTACAAGATTATTTCGTCATTTAAATAATATCATTATTAAAATTTTAAAAATTAATTATTTATTAGATTTAATAATCCAAAAAATTATAATTTATACTATTATTACATAATTTCATTTAATTTTGTAAAGTTCTAGATTATTATTAATTTGATTATTATGTTATAGTTATTTTTCTACTTTTAAGAATTTTTTTAAATTTATTACATAATTTCATTGTTTTAACTATTTAAAATCTAGTTATGTTTAATATTTCATTATTTAAAATATTTAGTTATTTAAATATTTAAATAATATTGAAAACATTTAAAGTTATTACACAACATTAAATATTTTGTGATATAATTATTTAGCTATTTTTAATACTTTTTATTTAAGATATATATTTATTAAAACATTTAAATATTATTTKGTTTTTCAACATTAATTTTTTATTATTTGAAAAACACTTAAATTGAATCCAAAAAATTTTAATTTATATTATTAGTATATAATTTCATGATGAATTTTGTAAAAATATAAAATTATTAATAATATGAATATTATTAAGTCTATTATAATTATTTTTTATGTTTTTAATAAATATTTTAAAATTATATATATATATAATTTTATTAAAATATTTAAACAATTCTTAAATTTTTTAATTCAAACTTTCTTTAAAAAGATATAGATAAAAAGTGGAGGAGGATAAATAGAAATTAGAGATAATTTAGGAGAAAGTGGGAGAGGTGGTTTAGGAGAAATTTTAGGAGAAGAGACTATTTAGGTTAGGAACGTGTGGGAGAGGAATTGGGATCTACTCCTCACACAAGGCGCCTTACACCAACCTCACAGGCACATCTCATCATGCATTGGGAATATTTCCCGTGAATAATAACGTATAAGTACGGGAGATGTTCTTAATGCATGGTGGGATGTGTTTGTGAGGTTGGTGTGAGGCGCCATTTGTGAGGAGTAGATCCAATCTCATGGGGGGAGAGAGAGAGATAATAGGTATTTTTTTATAAGGAAGGAAAGCATCTCGTTGGTTGTTTAGAAAATAATATGCAATAAAAAAATTCAAAAAAATGAGAAAATCTCTAAATTGTTGTGTTTTAGTGTGTGTATAAGGGAATTATGACCTTTGTTCGAACTGTCACATGACAAAATCATGTTGAATCATCCCAAATATCTAAAATCAACAAATTCCAAAGAAAGGATAACTCTATCCCTTGTTCCACTACCACATGGAAAAATCGAATTGAATCAACTTGTATATACCTATAACTAAGCAATTTCAGAAAAATACATAATTCCAACCCTTGCTCCCACTATCGCATAACACTAAACCCGGATTGTTTTCTAGTTATACCCCAAACTTTGGAGATTTATGGGAAAAACTAAAAAATTACACATAACCCATAGACTTGATTATGGTACTGCACTGGGTATTGGATTGGATTGTCTTTGGTATGCCAACTAGTGATATCTATCAAATGTCAAAACCTGGGTATGTTGGGGCAGCCTGAGAATTCATTTGAGTAGGTGATCATAGTGATAGAATTAACCCCTTTGTCGAACAAAGTGAACGATAGGGTTTACACTCCCTTTGATGGAAATTTAAACTATCGGCAGTGAATTTCAACTATGTTTGAGATTTGGTTTTGTAAAATATATTTATATGATACATATATGTCTTATGAAAAAATCTTTGCAAGAGGTTTTAATTCCTGGGATCCATCCGAGTAGTGAGTATGACACTGCACCTTGTAGCCAGGGGAGAGGTCATTCCCTGTCGGGCAGTGTTTGATCATTATGGACCAAGAGGTCAAGTGTAAAACCATTGTAGGGCTAATTACCAGATGAGCTTTACCTTACTTAAGTCCATTATGCTTAGGTCTTCATAGGATGGTTAAATTCAATTATCATTTAAGTATAAATGTTGGGTCCATATTGAGCCCATAGTGATGCGCTTAGGGGTTCACTACGTTTAGTAGTGAATTCGACCAAGCCTTTTCACAGATGTTGTGTTGAACCCATGTGAATTTATATGAGGTCAGTGTGGGTCCCACACCATACAAATCAGGCCTAAATTGGCCATGCAACACCCTTGAATCGTATTTCTTATACCTGATGGGCCTAAGGTCCATAATTAATATGATTAAATAAGGTACCATGAGCCATGGGGCGAATTTGGGTTTGGATCTAGGTATGGAGCACCTAATCTTTTATGAAGATAAAGTATATCTCTAATTAGAGTTAGATCTGAATTATCTCCTAATTAAATTAGGAGACATCTCCAAAAGATATTATAAAAGAAGAGGGGGTGGATCAATCCAAGACAATTTCAYATTTTTGCAATTTCTAGTTCTCTCTGCACCCTTTTGTCTTCCAGATTTTTCCTAATTCAACATTAGTTGTTTAGGACTGATATAGATAAGTTTTTTCTCTAATTTTTGCAAGAAAAAATCAAGGGATATCATGCTCATCATCCTTAGTTCGATTCAACCAGTTAGATCTCAATTTTGTTGAAAACAGTGTTGTTAAATCGATTTCAGGAATACATTGCACCATCTTTAGTGGATGTTGGGTTTAGGACTGATTTGGGCATGAACTTCCACCCTGGGATTAGTATTTGTGGTATCCGTATCAGGTATACATTTCCCTCTTTGTTTGGTTTCAAATCTGGTCTGTTCAATGCAAGACCGATCTTGAAAAATACAGATTTTCAAAACATAGAAAATTCGATTCCTAGAAGGATTAAGATATTTTTCAAATTTCGCCCAGCAATCTAGTATGGTTTGACCATCCATATGATGGATCCTAACCCTTCCAACAATGGTATCAAAGCACTAAGTTCAGTCCTTAGATTAAACCAAACCAAATTTGAACCAAAACTCAAATTAGTAAGAATTAGTCTACCCTATTTGAGAAGTTAGTAGAATTCTCTAAGAATTCAATTCTCAGAGTGGGCCAATGATTTGAAATTTGTAAAGATATTTTGATATATTATAGAATTGTTCTATCATGAATTCTTGAATTTTTTGGCTGAATGTATGATGGAGATCAAAATCTTTGATGGTGGCAAGATTTATGCACACCGTTTGATTATTTAATCATTTGATCTGTAATTATTTTTTATAGAAAGAATGTATTGGGTTTTTTATAGAAGAGAGACAAGTCATCTGATAAATGTCACTTTTACAAGCAGACTGGGCACTAGAAGAGGAATTATCTTTGGTATTTGGAATACTGTAAGAATTAATAAGGTACTTTCGAATCTCGTCATGGAGACCAACGTCACTTCTGCTTCCTGGTATATTGACTCTGGGGCTTCCAATCATGCATGTAACACATTGCAGGGGTTTAAGGAAAGCAAAAGGCTAAATAATGACGAGGTTGTACTTTACTTGGGGACGACTACAAATGTTACAGCTACTGCTAAAAGAATAGTAAATTTAACTTTTAGAGGAGTTATTACATTAAAATATTGTCTTTATGTACCTTTACTTAAAAGAAATCTGATTTCAATTTCTAAATAGTGTAAGGATGGTTATTCTATTTTAATAATAAGATTACAATTAAATTGAATAACAAATTCCTTACGAAGACCTTGAGAATAGTCATTATGTTCATCTTTCTCTAGAAATAAATGTGACTGAAATTGTATCGAAAAACATCCCCAAGAAAATAGCATGTGATACAATTAATCCCACACGCCTATGGCATTACAGACTTGGCCATATTAATATAAAACGAATAACAAGATTGGTAAAGGATGGTCCTCTAGATTTACCAACTTGTGAGCCTTGCCTCGAAGGCAAGATAGCAGAAAGGCCATTTACAGATAAGCCTCMAAGAAATACAGGTATACTTGACCTTATGCATACTAATATATGTGGTTCCATGAATGTTACGACACAGAACCAATATTGTTATTTCATAACTTTCTCCAATGATTATTCTCGGTATGGTTACGTTTAGCTAATGAGACGTAAGTCTGAATCCTCCAAAAAGTTGAAGGAGTTTAGACAAGAAGTAGAGAAACAGTTTTAGAGACAGATCAAAACCCTTCGCTTAAATCGATAAGGTGGAATCTCTCCAACGAATTCAAGGACTACTTAAAAGACAATGGGATTATACCACAATTATCTTCTCATGCTACACCACAATTAAATGGTGTTAGAGAAATAATTGGACTTTATTAGATAAGATTCGATCATTCATCATCCATTTAGATTTACCCATATCCTTTTGGGAGCATGCATTGAAGACTTTAATTTATGTGCTGAAACGGGTTCCAACCAAATCGGTTCCTAAGACTCCTTATGAACTATTTACTGGAAAGAAACCAAGTGTAAAACACTTAAAAATATGGGGTTATCCGGCACACGTCAAAAGACAAGTGCGGACAAATTGGAATCTAAAACCATCCACTACCTATTTGTAAGCTACCCTAAGGACTACATAAGATATTTTTTCTATGACCCACGAAAACAAAAACTATTTGTTAGTCGAAATGCCTACTTCTTGGAAGAGGATTACATCCTGAATAATCATCATCAGGAAGTTATTCTTGATGAAGAGAGCTCAGGAGTAGTGGGAGCTAACCTACAGATTTTAGATAATAATATCCAGTTTAGAAGATCTACCTGGGTTTCTAGACCTCCAGTTCATTACGGATATGATCAAGAAAGTTACTTGATGGAAGCAACGAACAATAAAGAAGATCCCATGAATTGTACGGAAGCTATATTAGACATATACTACCTGAAGTGGATAGATGCCATTAAAGTCGAGATGGACTTGATGAAAACCAATGGAGTCTGGACTCTCGTAAACCCATCCACTGGGGTGAAAGCAGTCGGTTGCAAATGGATTTACAAGAGGAATAAGGGCCCTGATGGAAAGGTTGAGACCTATAAAGCTCGGCTTGTAGCGAAAGTGTACACTTAGAAAGGAATTAATTATGAGGAGATCTTCTCAGATGTGGCCATGCTTCTAGAAGATAGAACATCCGATATGACTCAACAGTCAAACAGTTTGATTTTGAGAAAAATTGAATGAATCCTGTGATTAAAGAAAGACTATAGGAGATAAAGTTACATTTATAATTTTATATATAGACGACATTCAAATCATTGAGAATGATGTAGAAATGTTAGCTACGGTGAAGGCATGGCTTTCGCAGCAACTCTCCATGAAAGATCTCCGAGAAGTCTCTTATATCTTTGGACTTTGACTCTATAGAAATAAATCAAAGGAGATAATTGGATTATCCCAACCTATTTACGTTGACAAGATCGTCAACAAATACACTATGTAGAACTCCAATAAAGGATTCATTCCTTTCAGCCATGAAGTCACTTTTACCAAAGGAATGTCGCTTAAGACCCCTAAGGAGAAAGAGGACATGAGAGAGGTTCTCTATGCCTCAACCGTGGGAAGTATCATATATGCTATATTGTATACTCGGCCAGACATTGCTCAGGCTATTAGTGTTGTAAGTAGATACAAATCTTACCCAAGACAAAATAAATAAACTATTATGAAAAACATACTAAAGTGTCTATGGAAGACTAAAGACTATTGTCTTATTTTCGATAGTAGTTCACTACAAATGGACGAGTATACTGATGCCAACTTTCAACCTAACCTAAATGATAGAAAGTCTATATTTGGATACTTTGGGACCCTATATAGTAAGAAAAATAATCCACAACCAAGGCCAAGCGCATTGCCATAAGTGATGCTACCTAATAGTATGGATGAAGAAATTCATCCTAAAATTTGGAGACCAACCATATTCTTCATTCTACTATTGTATGACAACACTAGATTTATGGAAAATTATTGGTAGATTAGACATTTAGATCAGAAAGTAGTATCAACGAAAAATGTGGCAAGTCCATTGACTAAGCCACTGACACAAAAAATGTTTGAGAAACACATGAACAAAATGGGACTAAAGCTTGTACCCGATTGAAACCCTCAAGGAGATAAAAAACAAGAAAAAGGTTCCCAATAACTCAACCGTAAAGAGCATCACATATCCTATGTTATGCACCCAGCCAAACATTGCTTAGGCCGTCAGTGTTATAAATAAATACTAATCTAACTAAGGATAAGAGCATTGGACTGCTATGAAAAATATACTACAATACTTGCGTATGACTAAAGACTATTGTCTTATGTGCGATGGTAATTCACTACAAATGGTCAGATATACTAATGCCAAATTCCAGTATGACCCAAATGATATAAAGTTTATGTCTGGTTACATTTTTATGATGAAATCCTATATTATTAGCTAAAAAAGTAGCAAACAATGGTCCACAACAAATTTTACGAACGAAGCCAAATATATTACTGCAAGTGAAGCTGCGAAGGAAGTTGTTTGGATAAAGAAATCCATCTATAAATTAGGAGTCATCCATCCAACACATGACTCATTCTACTATAGTATGACAACATTAGAGCCACTGCTCAGGCTAAGGAGCCAAGAACCTACTCAAAGTCTAAGCACATCAAGAAGAAGCATCACATATTATGGGAGAATGTTAGTAGAGGGGACATTCAGATTCAAAAGGTAGCATCAGCGAATAACGTAGCTAACTCATTGACTAAGCAACTGACACAAAAAGTATTTGAGAAACACGTGGACAATACAAGATTGGGGCTTGTACCCGATAGGACCTAAGTGCAACTAGGAGTTATTAGATAATGTATGCCCTTAGCTCCAATCATATTGATGTACAAATACTTTTATTGTAAATGAATAAAAGTACATTATTGTTCCATATTGATATTAGTATTTCTGTATAATTACCTTAAACTGGACACGTATGAAACTCGTGTTAGTTTAAAATATTCTCAGCCATTGGATAGACTTAGGGAATTATCCTGCCAAGGCTGACACTAATGTACCGTCAAAGAAATTGGGGCAGCTAGTCTCAATTGCTAGGGTTAAACCCAAAGCACATGTAGTATATGTATGGATGAAACACTGAACCCAGACCATTTTTCAATTATGCCCTTGACCTTGAAGATTGATGAGCAAAACTGAAAAGTTACACACAACCCATAGACTTGATTATGATACTACACTAGGTGTTGGATTACACTATCTTTGATATGTCAATTAATGAGATCCATCAAGGGTCAAAACCTAGGTATGTTTGGGAGTTTGAGAATTCATCCGAGTAGGTGATCATAGTGATAAGATCGACTCTTTTATCAAACAAAGTGAAATGTCGGTAGTGGATTTCAACTGTGTTTGAGATTTAGTTTTGCAAAATATATTTATATGATACGTGTTTTATGAAAAATATTTGCAAGATGTTTTAATCCCAGCATCCATTCGAGAGTGTGACACTATACCTTACAATCAGGGGAAAGGTCCTTCCCTGTCGGGCAATGTTTGATCATTATGGACTTAGAGATTAAGTGTAAAAAACCATTACAGGGTTGATTACCATATGGGTTTTATCCTTAAATCTTCATATGATGACTGAATTCAATGATCATTTAATTATAAATGTTGAGCCCATAGTGATGTGCTTAGTGATTCACTATGTTTAGTAATAAATTCGACCAAACCTATTCACAAAAGCTAGGTTGAATCCATGTAGATTTATGTGATGTTATTGTAGAGTCCCATGCAATACAAATTAAGTCTAAGTTAGCCATGCAACACCCTTGGGTCGTGAACCTTATAATTGATGGGCCTAAGGTCCATAATTAATATAATTAATTAAGTTTTCATATTCCATGTGGTGAATCTAGATTTGGATCTAAGAAGATAAGGTATATCTCTAATTAGTTTATATTTGATTTAGATCTAGATTATCTCCTAATTAAATTAATAGATAGTTCCTTAAGAAATTATAAAAGAAAAGAGAGTGGACTAGTCCAAGACAGCTTCATACTTTTGTAATTTCTAGTCCTCTCCACACCCTTTTGTCTCCTAATTTTTCCCTGTTCGACATCAGCTATCTAAGACTAATATAAATCAATTTTTCTTATGATTTTTGCAAGAAAGATTCAAAGGAAATCAGGCTCATCATCCTCAATTCGGTTCCAACAGTTAGATTTCTATTTTGCAAAAAAACGGTGTTATTAAACCGGCTTCAAGAACACTGCACCATATTCAGTGGAGGTTGTTTTAGAACTGATTTGGGCATGAAGTTTCACCTTAGGATCTACATTTGTGGTATCCATATCAGGTATACATCTCCCTCTTTATTTGGTTTCAAATATGATATAATTTAATGCAAGACTAAACCTAAAAAATACAATTTTTTAATACATAGAAAATTCGATTACCAAAAGTTATAAGAAATTTTTAAAATTTCGTCAACCATCTAGCATGATTCGGCCATCCATACCTTTCCAACACATGTTTTAAGTAAGAACATAGTAATGTGTAGCTTTTATGACACCAATATATTTAGCTAAATAAGTTGGCATAATGACATTATAGTTCTAGAAACTATTTGGTTATTTTGTGCCTATGTCATTATAGACTGAAGTATGTTGTTTAGGAAGATCTCTTGACCATGATTTCAAGTTCAAAGTATGGCTATCCTCATATAAGAAATGATGTGTTTCAACTTCCAAATCTTGTAAAAAAGACCATATTGTTTTTTTTTTATTGCCTTTCTTAACAAGACATAACATGCTTACGAAAGCATGCTATTCATACCCATTTGGTTTTTAGCTCTAAAAGTATCTAAACATTTGTTTCAAATTTGTCATTTTGCATTAACTAATGATTGTAGAGTGATCTACAAATCTTATAACAGGGGTCTAGAATCGGAATTGGAATGAGCTATTCAGCTTGCAACTGTTTGTTGGACAGAATCGAAATCTCATTCCCATTCCTAGTGGAATGGCATTCCCCCATTAGAGGGAATGGCCATTCCCTCCTCCCTTGGGAATGAAATCCCATTCCTTCTTATTCCAATTTTCATTCCCATTCAGCCAAATAGACTGGGAATAGACCATTCCGATTTTGATTCCAAAGGGTTTCAATTCCAATTCTGGCTACGAACCAAATGATCCTAAAATAGATTTCCATAAAGATAAAGAGTGAATCCCCTACTATACGAGAGATCTCTTAATAGAGAAAAAGATAAAAAGTATTTGCAATGTCAAACATGTCCAAGACAGCATAAAGTTGACTAAAGCTCATACAAAAAGACAAAGATGAGTTAAATTGGGTTATAAACATCTATTCAATATTTTGAAGACTAAATCTAATACCAATCTAATCCCTGCATTCTAGGTATAGAAAATACCATGAAATTTATCACATTGGCCTTATTATGGATCTTCTGTCTCAAATATTTTACTTGAGTACTAAGAGATTTCTAATAGATGGTAAAGGATTCATAGATGTAAAATTAAATAATTACCTCAGCTCAACAAGATTACTATCAAAACATTAAACCTAAGTTACTTGCAAATCATGCCAAATCAAAAGCAAAACTGTAAATAAACATCAGACTCAAGTGTGATGAATGTTGTAGTGGAAACATTTTTTTATCAATAAAAATGAATTTTATTAATGACTAAGGAATTCAAAATTACAAGGGAGGGAGCTAAACATTCTTAACTCCAAACTATCCAAAGTACACCATACCATGAAACAATGACAAAACAGCCTAAAAGATAGAGTTTCTATTCACCCCCCCTGCCTAGCTAGCCCATCTGCCAATGCATTTGCGCTTCTTTTTATCCATGTACACTGAATTTCCATGTCCTTAGTGAACCACTTGAACTTCCTCTTTTCATTGTTGTATTTCCAAAGCATAGAACTATCCTCTTTTAAGCAATTTACCACTATTTCAGAATCACCTTCTATGATCAATTTTTTAATATGCATTTCCTTGACCCTTTGTATCCCTTCAAGAGCTCCGCAGATCTCAGCCCTTAAGGAGTCACCCACCCCAATTGGACCAGAAAACATAGCTAACAGATTCCCTTTTTCGTCTCTTAGCACTCCCCCTATTCCAGAGGGCCCTAGATTGCCCATGCCATCAAAGTTCAATTTGATAAACCCATGAGGTGGAGGTGTCTAGCAAGAACATGAAGTCTTCTTAACTAGAATTGAATCCGCAATCTCCTTCCAATGTCTTTTCATCTCATCAACTGAGAACACTGTAAACAATTCCAAAGTTTTCAACCAATGTATCACCCTTATTTGGATAGTCTCCAAGATTACTTCCAAGCTTTTCTCCTTATCTAAGAATGTCTTTGAATTTCTCTCCTCCTAAACAGTCCAACATACTGCAGCCCTTACACATCTCCACATTATCTTGGCCCTTTTGGTTTGCCCATTGGGCATGGAAGTGAATAAGCTTTACACATTCAAAGGGGGAATTCACCTGCACCCAAACAAAGAAGTAAATCCTTCCCAAATAACTTTAACAAACTGACAAAAAATTAGTAAATGGTATACAGACTCACCATCAAATTTGCAGAGGATACACCAGTGAGTAGACAAACATCTATTAGGTCCCTTCCTTTGAAGTAGATCACCTATATTAATTTTTTTCCACAAAGGCTTCCCAATAGAAACTCCCAACCTTTAGATGTATAGGTCGACACCACACTTCTTTAACTGGGAATGACAGTCCAATAGGAGAAAAAGGTAAGTCTTAAAGAGAGGCACAAATGTAAGCACTCGAGGAAGAGAGTGTCCAAATTCTATTGTCTATCTTTGATGGCTCCAAGAAAACCCCTTCAAGGGAGGATAATAAGGTTGAGATACAATCTAACTCAGTATCCCTAACATCCCTTCTCAAACCTAGATTCCAACTGAAATCAGAGGGTGAGTTAGAAGGTACAAGGAAAGAGGAAACTGGTTCATTTTTAAGGGTAGAGATACCAAACCCAGACAAGTTCCCAAAAATTAATAAGATTACCTTAGTGCAAATCATACTTGATCCATGGGGAGAACAATGGCAATATAGTTTGAATAGACTTCTATGGAGATGCTCCTGTAGTCCGTGCTGAGATCCCAGAGTCTCATCCATTGTCTGCCAAACCCATGAATACTTCCCACTATCTTAACCCACAATCTTTCTTTCTCCAAAGTTAATCTCCACAGCTATTTCCCTAGTAATGCTAAGTTTCTAAACCTTATGTTCCCAATTCCCAAACCTCCCTCCTTTCTCCTACATACTACCTTCCACCTAACCCTATGATCATTCTTCTCCCCCGGCTCCCAAAGAAAGTCTCTCATTAATTTTTCCAACCTATTAACCGCTTTAGCCGGAATCATAAAGACTGGCAAAAAATAGACAGAAAGGTTAGCAAGAGTATATCTAATCAAAGTAATTCTCCCTCCAAGAGACAAATAATTTTTCTTCTAGTTGGCAAGTCTATTTTCAAACCTCTCCACCACAAGAGCCCAAAATTCACCTTTCTGAGGATTATCTTCCAATGGTAGACCAAGGTAGTTTAACAACCAATTAGATACTATACACCCCAAAATGTTTGCACACTCACTAACCTCCCCATCCCCCATATTAACTCTAATTATACAACTTTTCCCAAAACTCACACAAAAATTTGACATTTGCTCAAAAAATTGTATAGCTAGCTTCAGATTTCCAATCCTATTGATATCCCCTCCTTCACAAGACAGGATTGTGTCATCTGCAAATTGTAAGTGTTTGAGTGGTATGTTTTCTCTTCCAACTCTCCACCCTCTTATTAACTCCCTAGAATCTACTTGGGAAATTARTCTCCCCAACACTTTTGCAACCAATGTAAACAAAAAAGGGGATAATGGGTCTCCTTGTCTAATCCCTTTCAAAGCTAGAAAATAGTCCACCACTGTCCCATTCACCAAACTGGAATAATGGCACTCCCTAATGCAACCCATTATCCATTTGCACCAAGTGTCTCCAAACCCAAAACTAATCATCACCTCCAACAGAAAGGACCAATCACCTAAGTCATAAGCCTTTTTCCAAATCTAATTTGCAAACCACCCCTCTTCTCCCTGATCTCTTAAAGTCCTCTAAACTCTCATTTGCTACAAGAATCTGATTTGTAATCTGCCTCCTCTTCACAAAAGCTCCTTAATTGTTTGATATGATTACTGGGAGCACCTTCCTTATTCTCAAAGACAACACCTTAGTGATGATCATGTATAGGTTATTAACTAGACTAATTGGCATGTAATCCTTCAAGTGACTTGCATCACTTTTCTTGGGTACCATTGCAATGAAAGTGGAGTTTAGCCCATGATTAATCACTCCTCTAGTATGGAACTCATCAAATACCAACCTTAAGTCCTCTTTCAGTATCTCCCAACAATCCTGATAAAAAGCCATCGTAAAACCATGAAGGCCCGATGCCTTTGATCTATCCATTGAAAACACCATCTCTTTTACCTCTTCCAAATCAAATTTCTTTTCCAGCCATTCCCTATCTTCCCTCTTAAGTGTTGGCCATTCTAGCCCTTCAAACCACACCCTATTATTTAAGGGCCTTTTAAGGATAGATCTAAAGTGATCTGCAAATACTCCTGCAATTTCACTTTGATTGGTGACTGTCATCCCTTCAATCTCAAGACTTGAAATAGTGTTTCTTCTCCTTCTGCCACTTGCCAAAGCATGAAAAAACCTAGTGTTCTTGTCCCCCTCTTTCAGCCACTTACATCTTGACTTCTACGTCCAACTTATTTCCTCCTAGATAACATAATCCTCTAACTATTTACGCAACTTCCATCTTTGTTACCTCTCCTCTACTGTTATGCTACCCCTCCTTTATTGTCCAGATCTTCAATTTGTGTAATCACACTCGGCTTCCTTTCCTCCAGTCTTTCAAACTCTAATGCATTTCATTCCTTGATCCTACCTTTCACCCGTTGGAATTTTTTGTGAAACTGCATCCCACTCCACTCCACTATTGGATTGCTCTCTGACCACCACTCTTTAATTTTCTTAATGAAGCTTGGGTGTTCTAACCACATGTTTTCAAATCTAAATGGAGCGGGACCCGCATTTTTCACCTCCGTATAGAGTACAATAGGCCAATTGTCAGAAATCACCCTCGGTAGTGCTCTAGAGTTTAGATTCCCCCAGTGTTCTTCCAAATCATTTGAAAACAATAATCTGTCCAACTTAGAGCAAATTGGATTTGCTTGAAGATTGGACTAAGTATAACATCTTTATGACACAAGGATCTCCTTAAGTTCAAAACCATCAATTAATTGATTAAATCTCCTCATACTTGTGGTAGATCTCTACCTAGGACTGTTAATTTCTTCAAAAATCTGATCACATTGAAGTCACCCCCTAAACACCATGGTCCATCCCACAAACCCCTTTATGTCAGCCAGTTCTTCCCATAATTTCCTCCTTTCTCTGTAACCATTTGATCCATACACATTGGTTAACACCCATTCAAATTCATCCTTCACTTGTCAAAATTTCAAGGGCATTGAAAATTGTCCTATCAATTCCTCTAACCCTACAACTACCTCATTCTTCCACATTGTTACAACACCCCCTACAGCTCCCCATGAAGGTAAATCCACCCAACTAATCCCCCTACCTCTCCACACAAGCCTTGCCCATTTGATATCAAATTCTACTCTTTTGGTTTCCTGTGGCATTACCATATCTGGATTTATTTTTGTTAAGGTTCGGCCTGCCCTAGAAATCTGTTTTGTTTGTCAGCTGTAAGGTAAACAGCAAGAAGGAAGAGAGGAAAGAATAAGGAAATAAGAGGAAGGAGAAGAGAAAAGGTCGGGTTCAAAAATAGGAAAAAGTCAACCCTAGTTTCGGCCAGACCAGTTATTATATTATTAATGTAACTGGAAAAGACATAAGTGCCCTTCTTTAAGTAAGAGGCACTTGAACTGACATAATAGTACACATCAGCACTCTCAACAGGTACAAAGACCGAAATACCCCTTCACTAACACATAGGATTCCTACG
>NW_010729328.1:345390-379630 GCF_000365185.1 Nelumbo nucifera
GGTCTGCCTTGGAGTTCGGCCTGACTGAATTCAGTTATGTAGAAGAAGAAAAGGTGATAAAGAGAGAGAGAAGAGAGAATTCTGGTTCGAACTAAAAGAGTCAACTTGACTTCTCCCAGTTGGCCAATAAGTATTTATATTATTATTAAAACATAACTGAAAAGACCTATGTGCCTTTACTTAAATTAAGAGCACTTGTTCCAACACAACATTACAGATCAGCAACATTAATCAAGGTATAAAGACAAAAATACCCCTACGCTAACAGTATTAATGAGTATAACTGTAACACATTACAACCTTTGGTCCACAAAACTCCATGTACAGCCAAAAAACCGGTCTCTCCCAAATACATACAAGAGACCCCCAACTAAATCAAGTAAACAAAAAATCCAAATCAAAGTATTGATGGTGGAGAATATGCTTAAACGAGTCCTTGGCTGACAGCCAGGAATGTAAAGTAACCAATGCCCGAACCACCAACTCATCTAAGGAGCACCTTTGACCTTCAAAATCCTACTATTTCTTTCTTTCCACAGGACCCAACTTACTACATGAGGGATCGTACACCATAACACCTTACCCCTGTTACTTAAGCCTGTCAACTTCCAAGAGAAAAGCAGTTCAGCTAAAGACTTGGGGCAGCACCACCTCACATTTAGCAGGGAGCCGAAATGACAGAGCAGAAGATGAGCAACCTCACAATGAAAAAATAGGTGATCCACAGATTCAACTTCTCCATTGCACATCACACAACTTGTGGAGGGCAGCACCAGACCCCTCCTGATTAACGGCTCCTTGGAGAGACATTTTTCATGCACTGCAGTCCAGACCAAGAAGGAAACTTTAGTAGGAATGTGAGGAAGCCAAATCTCTTTCCAAGGAAAAGCCTGAGCCGAACCAGCACTCAGATTTGAATAAAATGACTTCACTGAGAAAATCTCATCCTTAGTCCATTTCCAAATTCTGGAATCTTGCTGATTTGGGTTCAGTTGATAGTCCTGAATCGCTTGTAGCAGCTCCAACAGATCAGAGAATTCCCAATCATTGAGATGCCTCCTAAACTTTGGACACCAGTATCCTGTATTTCCCCGCTGCTCAAACTGATCTACCACCACCACATCCCTGTCTTCTGCTATAAGGAATAGAGACGGGACAGTCTCCATTAGGGACGCACCATTGCACCAGGTGTCTCGCCAGAAACTAATCCTCTTGCCATCCCCTAAATTTTTAGCCTAATCCCTTGGATAAAATGAGAATAAACCTTCTCAATTCCTTTCCAAACTGAGCAGCCAGAAGGCGAGGGTGCAGGTCCAGGGTCCCATCCATAGTTTCTAGTTCCAAACTTTTCCGCAATTATCCGCCTCCAGAGAGCTTGGGGGCTAGAATTAAAGAGCCACAACCATCTACCTAGGAGAGCAGTATTTACCTGCCTAAAATTTCTCACTCCTAAACCCCCTGCCAAGACAGGTTTCCATATGGAGTCCCACTTAACCTGATGGATCTTTTTTTCACCATCCTTCCCACACCATAGGAACTTCCTTTCTAGCCTTTCCATCCTTTCAGCCACCTGTGTTGGGATTGGAAACAGAGATAAAAAGTGGATAGGTAGATTTGCCAAGACACTTTTCAACAGAGTAATCTTAGCTCCCTTGGACAAATACCTGGACTTCCAACCCCCCAACTTCTTCTCTATCCTTTCAATCACCGGGTCCCAAATGGATTTGGAGTGACATTTTTCTCCAACTGGAAGACCCCAGAACCTGAAAGGGAGTTTTCCCACTTTACACCCAAGCTCCGCAGCAAGATCCTAGATGCTATTGACCTCCCCAACTGGGACAATTTCACTTTTCTGAAAATTCACCCGTAATCCAGAGATCACCTCGAACCAAACCAGAATCATCCGAAGATTACTTAACTGCTCCTTTTCTGCCTGAACAAAGAATAAAGTATCATCTGCATACTGTAGTAAAGGGACCACGGTTCCTTCATCTGCCACTCTAAAACCTTCCACACAGCCTTCAGCCACAGCTCTTTTAGCTAATCTAGCTAAAACCTCCACCACACAGATAAACAGCAAGGGAGAGAGGGGGTCTCCCTGTCGAAGACCCCTCGAACTTCTAAAGACACCAGAAGATGACGCATTCACAAGTACAGAAAACTTAGCAGTGGATATGCACACTCTGACCCAATTCCTCCATTTCTGGCCAAAGTTCGTTTCCTGCAACACCAAGTCGAGAAACCTCCAGTTTACATGATCATAAGCCTTCTCTAAGTTAATTTTGCATACCACCCCATTGCTGCCACTCCTTAACTTCGAGTCTACCAGCTCATTAGCAATAAGAACACCCTCTAGTAATAGTCGACTGGGCAAGAAACCCCCCTGCACCTCTGGAATGATCTCAGGAAGTACCTTCCTCCTATTAGCAAGGGTTTTTGCCAGAATGTTGTAGAAAGCTCCTACCAAACTTATGGGTCTGTAATCAGAGGTACGCATCGGATTCTGAACCTTTGAAATCAAAGTTATAAACGTAGCATTTAAGCTACGCTCTAAGGATGCTCTTTCGTGGAATCCGACATAGCCTTCATCACCTCTGGCTTTATGAAACTCCAACATTTCTTGAAGAACAACATTGTGAACCCATCGTGTCCAGGGGTCTTCTCTCCCTCTAGACTTTTAATAACCTCCTAAACTTCCTCTTCTGAGAAAGGTTTCTCTAAGTCTTCTCTTTGATTGTTGGAGAGGGCTTCAAACAGGCTCCCATTCAGACCTGGACGTACCGGCCACACCTCCTTATATAGGTTCTTGAAGAATTTCACCACCTCCCTTTTAATAGAAGATTCCTCCTCAATAATCCTGTCTCCCACCTGCAGCTTCTTCAAAGTATTCTCCCTTCTTCGACAATTAGCCACTGCATGGAAATACTTTGTATTTCTGTCTCCCGCCTTCAGCCAAGAGATTTTAGCCCATTGTCTCCATTTAATCTCTTCCTGATATGCTACTTTGTCAAAACACAATTTTGCCTCAGTCCTAGCTGCCTTTTCTTCTTCAGATAGGTTCACCAGCTCTTCTTTCCTATCAAGCTCTTCAATGGTGCTTAACAACTCTCCTTTTTTTAGTTCTACTGCCTTAAAATTGTTTTTCTTCCAGTCTAGGATTTTCTCTTTCAACATCTGTAGCTTCTTTGCAAGAATATGAGATCCTGAGCCTTTTACCTCAAAAGATAATCACCACTCCTTCAACTTCTCTTCAAACCCAGCCTCCTGAAACTACAAGTGTTCAAACCGAAAAGGACCTGGCTTCCTCCTCATGCCCTCCCCCCTAGGAAGAATAGGCCTATGATCAGACACAGGTCTTGGTAGGGCTTCCTGAAACAAGTTAGGGAAACTTTCCTCCCACTCTGTTGACACCAAGAATCTGTCAAGCTGAACTAAAGTAGGATCGCCTTGATTATTAGTCCAAGTGAACTTAGCACCAGACAACGACAAGTCCACCAGACCATGTCTGTAAACAAACTCACCAAAAGACCGCATCCCCGTAGTCCTTCTCACACCTCTATTTTTCTCCTGTGGGAATCCTATAATGTTAAAATCTCCGCCTATACACCAGGGAATATTACCACTACTCCTTATTCTGCCCAGCTCCTCCCAGAAGTTCTGCCTTTCAGCATCATCATTTGGGCCATACACCCCAGTAATTATCCCCTTGAAATCTCCCGTCCCTACAACTTCAATGGAGACCGAGTAATTTCCAACCATGGAGTCATTGATCGTGACAGTATTGGAATTCCATACTACTAGAATTCCCCCTGCTGTTCCTGAAGCATTTAAACATCCCCACCTGCATTGTCCATCCCCCCACACGCTTCTAACCATTGATGCGTCCATTCTACTCAGTTTTGTCTCTTGAAGTAGAATGATATCTGGTTTGTGTGCCTTTATTACGGAGCAGATGACAACCCTTCTCCTCCCCAAACCCAAGCCACGAACGTTCCTTGACAAAATTTTCATCATTACTCAAATACATTCCTATCCCCCCCCCTTTTCCCCTACTTCCTACCTCCCTTTTCTCCTCCCTCTACCACCGTCCTCTGTACACCCTGCCTTATCATTCAGGCCCCAAGTTAGACGTAACAACTCCTTTTTCCCTTTCGCATTCTTCTTACCTTTGGCATTCATTACACCTCTATCCCGTAAAATTCTATGTTTAATTTCCATTAGGAAGTCCTTCGTCTGTTTCTCGAGACCCACCATTGAGACCCCAAGAAACTCCCCAAATTTCAAGTATTTGGATAACACCCAACTCGACAGAAGTGCTCCYTCCGAGATTTCCCCACCCTCCAGCAATGTTGCCTCTCCATCACTCTCACTCCAACGAGCTTGTGTTTCCACCACGGCCATACTAAGCGGAGACACTTCTTGCCCATGAAGGCCCTCACTATTCTCTAGATCGTTCTGAATTTTACTGGGGGCTCCCTCTAAATTCAGGAGCGTCATCAACAATCGTTCCATCCACATCTTCGTCAAATGACTCAGCTTCTGCCTCCACCATCACTGCTTTCCCTTTTCCCACTACCTCCCCTGCAAGGTCTCCTTGATTCTTCGCCTGTCCCCTCCTTCCCTCGAAGATCTTGATCGCCCCTGGGTCTCTTCTATACACATTTGGAAACTTCCGGTTCTGGCCTCCATACTCAAAGCTGAGTTCATGACTCCATCTCCCCCAACCAGCCCAGCAACTAGAGAAAACTAGGTCCCAATTTTTCACCGGTCCTCCCCTCTCTTATCCCCTAGACCATGGTCCAAGCCCCTACTACCAAACGGGTCCTTAGACCTCCTTTTGTGATTGAAATTCTGGGTCTTCTGTCCGACCCGTTCTTCCCTACCCTCTCCGCCCGCGTGACCCATCTCCAGCAAGCATTCCCCTATTAAATCTTTCAACTCCTCTTTACTTTTTGGCCAATAGCCTCTCTCCAACTTGTTCAGACTTTGAGCCTGAGCCCCCTGAACGTTGTCAGGCATAAGGTCAAACTTTGCACTCTTCTTTGCCTTGTTCAAATTTTGAAACCGAGCCGCCTGTCCGCAGTCAGACACACTGTTAGACGCTACCCTCCTCTCCATCATCTAATTCTCCTTCCCACTTACTGCAATCAACGGTTCCCTTGTCATCTTCTCCAAATCTCTCAGACTTCGACCCTCCGGGTCACCCGTGGAAAGTCCGGCCGACATGACACCCACCCTCACCCCTTCTCAACCACCCCCAGGTCTCTACTGCATAGCTTTCAATCACTTCATCCCTCGAAATGTTCTTCACCGATTTTTGTAACTTCGTAACCGGCCTAACTAAAGGTTCTAGTTCTGACCAGATGTGTACATTATACACCACTTCACCCACTCTAACATCCACCGAAGTCGGAATCTCTCCCCTCCATGCCACCTGCAATCTCACCCATTCACAGGTCGCCAGCTCCTCTGTGGAATCATCTGTGGCTAGGCCCCATAGAAATCCCCGATCACAGAGATGACTTCTGGACTCCACAAGATCAACGGGAGTCCATAAATACGGACCTAGATCTTCTGATCGAGATTACCTCTCCCAGAAGGTTCGTTGGAACTACAACCCGCACAGGCACTCCATCTATCAAGGAGAAGCATGTTCTCCCCAGGTACCACGGCGCACTACTAAGAAGCGCCGCCGCTTCTTTCTCCAAGGGGACAATGAACAGAAACAATCCCTTCACAAGTTTTTTAACCTTCACCTTCCCTACAGTACCCCAAGCTTCATAAGCCCACCTTTCCACTACTGCAAGATCAGGCACCTCTGCCACGAACCTACCAACAAGGCAGCCCTCCAGGAATTTCTTTCAAAAGTTTACACCCTTCTCCGACGTCTCAATGAAGAACAACTCATCACTCCAGAAGAACCTGACCTCACCTTCTGTTGGCCAAACTCTGGTTTTGGTCACTTCTTTGAATGAAACCCCTTTCCTGGTCTTTGGATCTCTACTGCCTAACCATGGCGGTCTCCTCATCTCTACCGCCCAATAAAGGTGACCTCACCTGAATGTTGGGGAAAACACCTCAGCTTCTGAGGTGTAAATTCATGGTTGTAAGCATTTTCTAGTTACTCTTCTTTTTTACCATAAAATTTCACTTCCAATTTCTGGGCTACCAATGAAACACTACTAAGTTAGAGATTGAAAGACAATAACCTTCTCCCTACTAATGAAAATAAACTGAAAATTGAATGACGAGCACTACTAAGTTAGAGGAACAAGATACTATAGCCCAAGCCCACATGAGACTTGTCAAAATGACAAAAATACCTATACTATCCAAATATATAGAAATACAGAAAATTTCAGGAAATTCCAAATTTGATTCTTCAGCTCCTGCATAACTCATGCAGGTCTGAAACTAGAGCCTTGAAGAAAGAGTTAGTAGAAAATTTACCAAAAGGATGGATTTTCCAGATTTTGAGGTCACAAAAAGAGGGAAAGATGCAAGTCTCCTTTAGAGAGGAGATGGAAGTATTTTTGTTTTGGATAAGCTAAAAAATATTGGCCTAAGGTGGTGTTCRGTAGCTCTGGACAGACCTTCAATCGCTGAAAATATTGCTTTTTCAGCGGTCGGTGATCATTCGGTTGCACCTCCAAACATGGCATCTAAAGTCTGAAAACATCTCCGAAAATTTCAGAGGTTGAGCTACCTCCGAGTGCGTTTGGAGGTAGCAGACGAAATTTATTTTCCATTGATGCCCTTTAATAAAGTTGGAAAACCCAAAAGGTATTCAACACTGTTCATCATCTTCCTATTGCAACTAGTTCGAACTTGCATAAGGGATGGTGATACTCTGTTTCTAGTTTACTGAAACAGTAAAAGGATGAAAAGAAAAAATAAAAAAAAAAAAACAAATAGCAAAAAGAAACAGTAACAAGGGGATGGAAAATCTTGCATAGGGATGCTTCCGATTGGGTTGAAGAACGAACACTGAATAGGGCCTAGATGAAGCTTCTTGCACAGGGGACAGCATGCAGCTCTGTTTCTGGTTTAGTTGCAGCGGTAGTAAAGGAAAAAAGAGAACCAGAATACCAGAGAGAGAGAGAGAATGGAGGAGAGTGAAGCCTGCCATTGTCATCAACTTCTTCATCTCGGTTACCTTTAGGATTGTCTCAAGTTTCGTCATTATGAGTGAATCTCTCTAGTTTCACAGTTTAGTGGTGGTGCAAGAGGTTGAAGACAACCTCTTGTTTGTTAAATTATATTTTTTATAATATTAATAGTATTGCATTTTATAAATATTATTTTATAATAATATATTAAAATAATTTTAAAATAACAAATATTATTTATAATATTTTTTAATTAATATTTGTTTGATAATTTTAATCTTTTTATTAATATTCTTAATCTTATTTATTATTTTTAATTTTCTAATTTTACTATTTCATAATACTTAATCTTGTTATCATTTTATAATTTTTATAACATTAAAAAATTTATAATTTTGTTATTGTTATTTAAGTAACAATTTGAGGGTAAATTTGTAAAATGTACATTTTTCAAATAACAGAGCATTCAGATTGCTAAATAACTCAGCTACATTCAGATATCTGCAAAAGCAGAAAAGCAAATTTTATATGGATTACTTTTAGAGCTTTTTCGGAGTTTTTTTTTTCTTTTCAAACTTCAAACTTCAGATTTACCGGACACCAGCTAAGAATCAGCTAGTTCTATCCCCCCACTGAAGGTTGGTCCAAATTTTGATTTTATTACCATTTCCAACTTGAAACCTAGTGAAGTTAATGAACAGGTAGCCCTTTCCATTTGACCCAAATTCAACCCACATATCAAATGGTTGAGTTTGGATGGATTTTATGCAGATGGGTTAGGTTAGGATTGCCACCACTATTGTAAATTCTCCTATCTTGAAGGCTTTTTCCAAAAATTCTAGCATCCACCCCCCCCCCCTAACAAGCTCCATATATGCTGCCAAAGGATTCTTTGCCTACAGTGTGACTTCATCATCATTAAGCCTTGTCCCAACTCCCAACTATATGGGGTTGGTTACATGAATCCCGTTTTGCCATTCTGTTCTGTTCAGTGCTCTAAGTGTGATGATCAATAGTAATATTCCAGATATTCATTTATTCTTATTTTATCATTGTTCTGGCCTATTTCATTGCACTAGTTGTTTATTCCACTAAGTTGTGTAAGTATTCATGGATTTACTACATAAAAAGGTTTAAAATATATACTTCTTTATCAGTAGAAGTAATTTTTATCCATATTAAAAGAATTGTATAAGGTACAAGGAGTGAAACTGGGAAAAAGCAACAAAATACAAGTATAAACATTATCCTGCCCCATCAAGAGCCCCTCCCTAGACCACTTACAACTTACCCCAGATGGTACTCTCCCCGTCTTAATTTCTGCTTATTTACTCCTTCACGAGCCAGGGAATCAGCCAAAGTATTTGTTGATCTGGGCACCCAGGGAATCATCCTTCTACATGTGCCCTGAGCTAACTCAACTGTTTTCAAATCCCCCTCCACAGTCAACCTTTATCATTGTGTTTGGAATGCTAGTTTCACTTTTTGTATCACTGCTTGTAATTCAGCCATTGTAGAGATACAATAGTTTAAAATATTAAAAATAATGAACATGAAAACTTATCACAGACCTGCTTCACTAAGGCTAAACTTAGCTCAGCTTTCATAAGTCTAAATGCAATAATGAACATGAAAACTTATCACAGACCTGCTTCACTAAGGCTAAACTTTGCAAGTAACAAAACTAATAACAAGTATTTGACAAATGGAATTTTTTTAAAAAAAGGTAAAGTATAACTTCTCATTAATATATCAAAATGAGCCCATGTACACCAAGGATCTGTACAAAGGGACTGCTCTTCAATCATAAAATTAAAAGGCATTAAAATCTATTTCTCTTTACACATGATAAAGGCAGTCAGAACCTTCAAAAAGCAGCAGCCATGCCAAAATGCTCAACCATTAAATGAAAAAGCATTAAACTCTATTTCTGTTTAGACATGATAAATCCATTCAAAACCCCCAAAAGTTGCACCCATGCCATCATTATTTCTTTCACAACCTTTGATATGATTTCATAGAGGTATTCCTCATACTGCTCATGGGTATGCCAGTCGAATCAAGCTCATGCTATAGGGAAGTACTGTTGGATACACAAGAGAGTTAGGTCCCAGTTTTGTAAGGGAGCAGAGTTCCTTCATCCTCCTTGACTCAAGGTGGTACAAATACATTCTAGAGGACACCCTCATAAGCAAGAGTCCATCTTTGAAAGCCAAAGGTTCTATCCATGGTATCATATCAAATGTAACCCGTCCTGCCGTTCTCTGCAACAAATTATAGAGGAATTGTGGGTTTTCTTCCTCCATCATGGCTAATGATATAGAGTCTTTCAGTACCCATTTGGGTCCACTATAGTCTTCAAGGATCCAAACTTGAAGTCCAGATGTGGAGATCATAATATAATGTAGATGTCCTTCGGCTTCACCAATGCACATCTCAGGTAGGTCATTACACTCGATGGTGGAAGTTGGTAGATTAATCAATTGGCACTGCTCATTTTCTACATTGAATGTAAGGATTTGGTCCCCATTGGTTAGCCAATGTAAAACCCCACCAGCGAAAACCCCTTTTCTCTTAAACAAATCATAATGACAAAAACAGTTCTCCTTGGATTCCCTCCATGCTCCTTTTTCTGAACAGTAGATTTTAAATGAGAAGTACAAATCAGTATCAGTCTCTATTTGATGAACACTAATCACCTTGAAATTCATGGGGGTATCTATAGGATTGCAAAATGGGTCAAAAAGTAAGGCAAGGCTTTTGCTTTTCTCTGGTTTGGCCCACTTTAATGTGACCCACTCCTTGTTTGAAGGGTTGCAGACATAGATGACTGGATCCGGAGCAGGCATACAACTCCTACAGCAAATAAGCCCATTACTTGAGTCCATGATGACAACCTTCTCAGGTAGAAAATCCAATACTGTGTGCTTCACGACGGCTTGTTCCCTTCCAATAGGAATGTAACTTAGAGTTTCAATGTCTGCATCACACCAATGGAACTTCTCCTGGAAGAAGAACCCAGAAATGGCTTCTTTTGACCTTTGTATCTGAACCCTGATGAAAGCAGGATCAGAAATAAGGTGGTGCCACCCTCTAGATACACACTTTAGTCCGAGCAATGTCTTTGCTGGCAACCGAGACAAGACTTCAATGGGTATGTCATCACTTGACAACCCTATCTCCATCTCCTAGAGTATGGAAAGACCTTGATTCAGTTTTGGTTCACTTGCACAAATATAACACAAATAAAGTTTTAAAAAGTAACCATGGTAATTCCATTTCTAATTTATCTAACATTATATCTACTATCTCTTATCTTTGTGGATTAATAAATCTCTTTAATCTGGTTACCAAACAAAAAGAATTATGTTACAAAAGTTCCTTTGGCCCATGTAGCATACATGCATTGTGTTGCAACTGGAAAAAAAATCCCAGATTGCTTTACCATTACAAAACCTCATAAAGGAGCATTTTAACTGGATTCAAAGTGCTAAATCAAGTACTGTTAATTTTAGGAACATTTCCACATGCTCTTGGTGAAATGCAGCACACATAATTAAAGAAAAGAAAACAACTGAGAAAAAACAAAATCAGTAGTAAGAAACAGCTACTTCAACTTTGCAATATTGTTCTGTAAGACTGTAACTACAATTCATAGGAGGATAGATTTCCAATTTGAATTGATCATTTCCTTTCTGTTATGGGATAAGTGGTGGTGGTGATCCTTTTTTTTTGGTATTACATACTACACATTACAGGGGAATTGGAGGTGGAGCAGAGCAGGGTGCATGAGACCCACTGGCCATACTATGGAAAGCCTGCAGAACCGTGGGTTTGATCATGGTGCCAAGTGACCATCTCAACATCCAGGTCATCAGCAGATAAGTGGTCATAAACTCATGATTTAACTAATGCTCCATGTACTTTGTAATTAGAAACAGAATTAGAATAGATATTGAGCAGAATCATCCCCCTAAAGTCAATAAAGAAAGTTAGAGAACCTCAACAATCCACAGGCACTTAAAGAAAATCAAGAACTCGGGGTTAAAGAAAGCACACATACATAAATATATTAAACAAAAATTATTTTCAGATTATATTGAAACTGTAGTTTAGCCCCACAATGAAAGGAAATGTAATCTGGTATTTGGTATTATTCAGTTCCCTTATGTTCTGAGAATCATCATGAGAAAACAATAGGTGGTCAAATGACCAAAGACATACACTCAAGAATGTGAACAGCAAAACGGTTTGCAAACCCAATTACCCACTATAAAGCCATAGTTAGCAGGCCCTTCAAAATGATGAACTCAGAAATTTTAACAGAATTTATTCAATTAGTATGAGATCCAAAACCCCTAAACACTATCTTGGAATGGAATGGAATGACTGAAACATGACAGACAGGATTACAAGAAAATACAAAATAATGGGATCTAGAAATTGCATTTTAACTTTTCCTTTTCGTTATAGTTTTACTTACTTTTTTGACATTAAATATTGAACATGTATAGAAATATCTCATATTCTCATTCAAACATCGCCACTCTAGTTATGCATCTTATGTTCTTAAAGTGAGAAAATTGTTTCTTTTATTTATTTTTTATCATTGGGTAAAACTTGTTTCAGTACAATGCCAGCCAATAAAAAGCCAAATGAACTAGATTAATATGGAGCAGAATCAGCACTATATATTCAATTGGAGAAAACCAGGACGACTAGTGATTATAAGGCATTAAAGGAAAAGACTCAAGTGTCGACAAAAATTTCGTGCGTAAATTTGGAGCACAAAAAAAAATGCGAACAAATTCAAAGAAATTTTTTTTTTTTGCAGAAACGTAAGTGGGATACAAACTCTTTTTTTCTTTTTTTTTTTGCAAAGAAAACCCTCTAATTCTCTTGTCACGAGAACAACCCGAACTTGTACTTGTAGCTTGTCACAGACATGATCCGAAAAGCTTGATAACTTGTAGTTGTAAAAAGAACTTGCAACGATCAATTGTATGCACACAAGATAGGAGAACTTTCTTTCTTTTTTTTTTCGTTGCAGTAATTTGATGAAGCTTTTGATTGCAACAACTCAAAGGCCGGAATCCTTCAACCATCATTGCACGGAGCTGTAACGGTTTCGGAGATTCAATGATTGAGGAGCCGAAATTCCGATTCTTCTTCCCTTGATCTTGGTGCAGCCGTCCCTTCTTCCCGCTTTTTTTTTTTTTGAAAGAAATAAGAGTAGGCAAAGGAATTGAGGAGCCAAAGTATGAGAACCGGAGAAAGGGTCAAAGGAGAGCTAAAGGAGGGCAAGAGTTTCCTCCATCTATTTATAATGTCTTCTCTTAGACAAGTTCGGCCAAAAACTTTGAATTCAGCCAGCTTGTATAATTAATATGGGCCCACTAGATTGGTGGTTTGGTGATCAATTTATGATCTCATTTAAAAGAAAATTAGGAAATGGGTTGGATTTGTCCCCCTCTTATTTAAAGCCAAGTGCCACTTGGCAAAAGGGGTTGGGCCCATGCAGCTCTTAATTTATTTGACCGAACATGACTTCCAAACTTGGTTGATCAATCAAGCCCTCTTATGTGCTGATTTCCTTTTTAAACAGGACTCTCTATATACCAATCTAAGATTTGGCAAATCTGTCCATCGAATGACAGATTTAAATTTAAGATTTTTTTTTGAAGCATTGCACTGAAAATTTGAGGTTTGAGCCCATGTAGTGTAACACTTCTTTGGGTTAACAGGCCAACTCTTTTTAGTGGGCCCAATAACTTCTAATTGGTTTGTCTTCTCTTTTTTTTTTATATATCAACATCAAGATTTCAAGAATACAGTTATCTAAAGGAATTTCCAGCTTAACATAATAAAGACTCCAATCTACTAAACTAAAGAAACACTCAGATATCCAAACAGCAAAAATAAATAAAAAAAGAAACAGAGAAATTAAGTTAAACCAACCAATGTGCTAAACAATAGAACCCTAAAATTAGACATAATCATCAAAACCTAGTTGTTGAACAAAATAATCCTCGAAATCAAGAACAAAGCCAAGAATCAAGTGAAGAAAAATCGCAAGAGAGTTGAAGATAATACAAGAACTTCAGACAGAAACCCTCACTCTTTCTTCTAGCTGTTTGATTGATGAGGAAACAAGTAAGAGATGAATAAAATGAATGCATCCTTATAAATAGCGAAAACAAAAGCCCCAATGAATGGGTTTTGATGTCCGAGGCCTCTATGCATGATTTCTTATGAATAACTTGCATTTTAACTTTTCCTTTCCGTTATAGTTTTGCTTACTTTTTTTATATTAAATATTGAACATGTATACAAATATCTCATATTCTCATTCAAACATCACCTTATGCATCTTATATTATCATTGGGTAAAACTTGTTTCAGTTCAATGTCAACCAATAAAAAGCCAAATGAACTGGATTAATATGGAGAGGAATCAGCACTACATATTCAATTGGAGAAAACCAGGACGACTAGTGATTAGAAGGCATTCAAGGAAAAGACTCAAGGTTTCAAGAATACAGTTATCTAAAGGAATTTCCAGCTTAACGAGAGAGAGAGAGAGAAAGAGAGAGATTAAGTTAAACCAACTAATGTGCTAAACAATAGAACCCTAAAATTAGACATAATCATCAAAACGTATTTGTCGAAAAGAATAATCCTCGAAATCACGAGCCAAGAATCGAGTGAAGAAAAAATCGCAAGAGAGATGAAGATCAATGTGCTTACAAGAACTTCAGACAGAAACACTCACTCTTTCTTCCAGCTGTTTGATTGACAAGGAAGCAAGTAAGAGTGATGAATGAAATGATTTTGTCCTTATAAATAGCAAAAGCAAGAGCTCCGATGAATGGGTTTTGATGTCCGAGGCCTCTACGCATGATTTCTCATGAATAACTTGCATTTTAACTTTTCCTTTTCATTATAGTTTTACTTACTTTTTTTATATTAAATATTGAACATGTATAGAAATATCCCATATTCTCATTCAAACATCACTACTCTAGTTATGCATCTTATATTATCATAAATGTTTTAAAACGCGGAGACGTGATGCGAGACGTTCCACTACCTAGAGGTGTGAGGCGTAAGCCTCCTTAAGAGGGGGGTTAGGAGGAAGAAGGAGGAAGGGGAGGAGGATGAAGAGGAAGGGGGGATCTCATTTGGTTTTTATTTTTAATAAAAATCTTTTATATTAAGAAGAATAAAGATGCATAACATTAGTTGAAAGGGGGGGTCTTGTCGAAGCGGAGGTGGGCAAGCGAATTCCCTTTCCTTTTCTTTTCTTTCCTTTTCTCTTTTTTTTCTTCTCTTTCTTTTTCATTCCCTTCCCTTTCTTTTCCTTTCCTTTTTTTCTTTTTTCTTTTTTTTTTCTATCTTTTTATATAAGATGTGCATGAAGCGCATGAGGTGTACGCCTCTAGCATGCATCATGAAAAAAGCGCATGAGGCATACGCCTCAGAGGTGTCAGCGCCTATAGCATATGCCTCAGGGCGTTTTGGGAGCGCCTCCCATGCCTTTTAAAACACTGATTATCATTGGGTAAAACTTGTTTCAGTTCAATGTCAACCAGTAAAAAGCCAAACAAACTGGATTAATATGGAGCAGAATCAGCACTACATATTTAATCTGAGAAAACCAGGACGACTAGTGATTAGAAGGCATTCAAGGAAAAGACTCAAGGTTACAAAAATACAGTTATCTAAAGGAATTTCCAGCTTAACGAGAGAGAGAGAGAGAGAGAGAGAGAGAGATTAAGTTAAACCAACTAATGTGCTAAACAATAGAACCCTAAAATTAGACATAATTATCAAACCCTATTTGTCGAACAGAATAATCCTCGAAATCAAGAACAAAGCCAAGAATCGAGTGAAGAAAAATCGCAAGAGAGATGAAGATCAATGTGCTTACAAGAACTTCAGACAGAAACCCTCACTCTTTCTTCCAGCTGTTTGATTGACGAGGAAGCAAGTAAGAGTGATGATTGAAATGAATGCCTCCTTATAAATAGCGAAAGCAAAAGCTCCGATGAATGGGCTTTGATGTCCGAGGCCTCTACGCATGATTTCTCATGAATAACTTGCATTTTAACTTTTCCTTTCCGTTATAGTTTTACTTACTTTTTTTATATTAAATATTGAACATGTATACAAATATCTCATATTCTCATTCAAACATCACCACTCTAGTTATGCATCTTATATTATCATTGGGTAAAACTTGTTTCAGATCAATGCCAACCAATAAAAAACCAAATGAACTGGATTAATATGGAGTGGAATCAGCACTATATATTCAATTGGAGAAAACCAGGACGACTAGTGATTAAAAGGCATTCAAGGAAAAGACTCGAGGTTTCAAGAATATAGTTATCTAAAGAATTTCCAGCTTAACGAGAGAGAGACAGAGTTAAACCAACTAATGTGCTAAAACAAATAGAACCCTAAAATTAGACATAATCATCAAACCCTATTTATCGAACAGAATAATCATCGAAATCAAGGACAAAGCCAAGAATCGAGTGAAGAAAAATCGCAAGAGAGATGAAGATCAATATGCTCACAAGAACTTAAGACAGAAACCCTCACTCTTTCTTCCAGCTGTTTGATCGACGAGGAAGCAAATAAGAATGATGATTGAAATAGATGCCTCCTTATAAATAGCGAAAGCAAAGCTGCGCTGAATGGGTTTTGATGTCCGGGGCGTCTACCTATAATTTCTCGTGAACAACTGATTAGAATTTTGGGAGAACGACGGTTCAGCGAGGATCAGAATTTTTTAGGCCCAGTTGGGTTAGGTGTCAGTTCGGAATTGATGTAAATTTACGGGCGGGGCATTGATGTATAGAAAACGGGTTTTTGGACATTTTGAATGTTTATAAGTCTGCAATGAAATTCAGAAATCCTGCATTGATGCCTGTTCATACTTTTCCGTAGAATTTTTGTCCGAAAAATAAACAACCCACAACGAGTGATGGTTGAAATGAATGCTTACAATATAAAAGGAAGGCAAAGGCTGCGCCGATTGAGTTTTGATGTCCGAGAGACCGAGAGGCCTCTGCTTATGATTTCTAATGAGCCACTGAATAGAATTTTTGCCACGTGTAAGGTTGCAATTAGTTGGTTGGTAAGGTCTTTGGCTAGAAAGATTAGGGATGAATCCCGCCTGCACCTAGGATGAATTAACCCTTTAAAAAAAATAAAAAAGGACAATTTTCTTAAGCTATCCTTATCCCTATTGTTTATTGCATCTTACTATTTATCTACTGCTTTAAACCACCTATATCATTTCTAACAATTGTTATTAGTGTTAAATCCTATTAAAAAAGATAAAATGTTTATTTTTCCCTTGATCTCTTTCTCATTTAACCTAATTCAAAAAACCTGTAGCTCATTCTACCCTTTCTCTCGACTCAAAGTGGTGAACGAAAGAAGCAGGTGGAGATGCTAGATCTCCAATAGTCCCTCCTCTCCAAACGAATCAACGTCTATTCAATCTCACTTAAACAATTCCCTGCCGTTAATAATATTTTAATTTACTTTATTAAATATTATTTATTTTTATATTATATCAGCAACACATATAGCAGCATTTATAACATGGACATGATACATATAGCGACAAATTTGTATAACCGCCGCAAAAGCCAAGCTTATAATGGCACTTAAATTTCGGTCGCTTTGAAATCCGCCGTCATATACCAGTTTTTTTGTAATATACAGAAGCGTATTACCCAACAGCAAAAAACGCAATTGAGATTGATGCATGGGAGAATACCAACTTGCTATTTGATTCAGTAGCTTATTAGCCTCGGAAGTTGAAACAATCAAAAAAACCTCAAAGAAACAACATCTAGCAAACCGCCAAACCCAAGAAACTAGCTTGTGGCCTACGTCGAACTGAAGCTTAGACCCTTCGTCCTCCAAGTTTGCGACCAAACTGATGACTCTACTCTGCAGCTCTACTCCTACTCATCCTATGAGCTAAATTGAAGCTTGACCCTTCATCCTCCAAGTCTGCAACCAAACCGATGACTCTACTCCCTCTCATCCTTACATTGAACTAAAATTTGGACCCTCCATCCAAGTCTGTGACCAGATGGAGAAGGCCATCACTGTTGATACGACCCTCGAGGACGAGATCACAGAAGACAAGGTCTCTTGCGGTGGTGGACGAGTTGGGAACACATGGCAGCACTCTAACCTGCACACCTAGCTGCCCACGACACTCTAATTAACCTATGCACCTGGTCACCGTCCTTTAGTCTACACAAGCACACAACACAATCCAACTCTGTCCCCTCACTGTTGTCGTTGTAACAATAGGTAGAAACTCCCCCATTCACGTTAAGTTGGTCGGCGAAGACAATAAGCTCAGCTAGGTCTGAACCCACGGTGCCCAATAGCCCATCGCCGACTTCTTCCACATGTAAGAACCAAGAGAACCGCATCGACTAGAGGCACCCAATAGCCCATCGCCGACTTCTATACGAAGGATCCGTTTGATTGGTCCCAAGTTTACTACTTACTTTCTTAGCATTGTCGACGCGTTCATCCTCGTGATCTTGAACCCTCCTGTTCGGCAGATGGGTTTTAATTTGGGCTTATGGGAATTGGTATGATGGCTAGTGTGATAACGACATTCCAAAGGGAAATGGGATTTTCACATGGTCGGATGGGAACTGCTATGTCAAAAAAAAAAAAACAAAAGCTTAAAATGGTATGTTCTATCCTAGCAATGTTATGGATCATAGTTGTAATTAGAGCAGTCTATTGGTTGAAGAAAATTTTCTATTGGCAACTAGGAAGAGGTCTTCAGTCAATGGTGCAAGGGGGAGATTGGCTTAGTAGAATTTCCCTCAAATGTGCACTTAGGGACAAGACTACCAAAGACAGAGCTTTTTGTCTCCTGCGTTCATAGGGATGAAGGGTAATGGGTTTTAAAAAAATTATACATCACATGGTATCACATGTATACGACTTTTGACAAAACATTAATGGATGCTAACGATAGAGGTAAAAATAATCATTTGTCATAAACAATAGTAATGCTTTAAAACAATAGTTAGCTAAATAGTAGAAATACTTTAAGAAATTTGCCCAAACAAAAAAAAAAAAATTGCTACGTGGAAAAGTGGGCAACCCACAAATACAAGTGATGATTGAAATGAAGGCCTCCTTATAAATAGCAAAAGCAAAATCTGCGCTGAATGGATTTTGATGTCCGAGACCTCTACATATGATTTATCATGAACAATTGAATAGAATTTTTTCCATGTAGAAAAATAGGCAACCCACATTTGCTACAATAGTATCATAGCCATGTGCAACAATTAAATCAAAGTCTTTAATTTATTGACATGGCCCCACCTTAAATTAAATTAACTGACATCTGGGTGGAGCTACAAATATAAATCAAAGGCCTTGATCTTGTATTTTATTCGTACCCTACCATCACAGGACTAGTCGATGGGGCCCCTGTGATGCACGATTGGGTCAAGTAAGCCTACAAAAGCAAATAATAACACACAAAAGGCAACAAAAAAAAAACATACAATTTTGTTACAAGGCACTTTGTACTGCATTAAAAATAGCAAGTACAAATACACACGTTTGTGTCAAGGGGACCTTGTGCTTAACATTTACACAATCTTGGCACTACTCAACTTCTTACCTCCCCTCAAACAGTAGCTTAAGTTTTGGAGGAGTGACATAAGGAAACATCAACAATGGTGAAAGATCATACTAATAATTACAACAATGCCATTGGCATCCCCCCATACAAAAATATTTGTATAGTCCCACCCAAAACACCATACACGATGACACTCTGATGGCATGTCATGCTCACGATAGATGGCACTTGGTGGAGCAGCAAAGAGTCCACTTGTGGTAGTCTCCCCCACTCAATTCAGTCTTCATCCTCTAAGACTAACTTCTATTAACTGCTTGGATCAATTGTTGATGGGGGATTCTTCAGCTACTCCATGAATTTTGTCTCTTCCAAGGCCCGGGTGCACATTCAGATGATAAGCTTGAAGGTGTTCTTTATGATGGGAAAACCTATGACTTGGTCATAATTTTAGTCCTTGGCTAGCGACTTGAAGGGTAAGTCGTGTGAGGCCTAGATGGGCTTGTGCTACTAGCCAAGGCATGGTTAGGTGCAAAAGTTGAACTTGGATTAAAAGGGTGTTGGACATTGAGGGGTGTTATCCAAGGTTCTCTCTTCATGGGCTCTGGATGGAGGCCAAAAGTTTGAATGATTCCTATTGGATGTGGATGGCACTCTCTTCCCATGGTGATGGGTAATGCTAGTGTTGGAGTTGGCTTTGGGTCTTCTCTTGGGCACATCAATTGAAGGTGCATGAGGCTTTTGCTACGGCTGGGACGGTGTTGGTGTTGTCTTATTCTTGGAGATGTCACAATTACTTCTTGTTGTAGTGGCTATGTTTGCTGCTACAAAGCTCTTTGATGTTCCTTGATGTAGCGTTAGATGTTGGAGTTGTAAGGTCGATACTTGCTTCTTTGTGTTGGCTGATGCAATCATGTTGACCATGAAATGTGATTGCTCATCCAGGATCAACAAAGTGTCAAGGTGAGGCACTGGTGCAGCTTTCACCTGTGTCATAAAGTCCATGCCAAGGACCACATTGAAGTCATCCATGTGTACAATGGAGAGGTCAATCTCTTTGTCCCAGGGGCCGACTTGGAGTCTTACTTGACGAGCCTTGCTTTCAATGGGTTTGGCACATGTGTTAATAGCTTTAAGCTAGCATGACTCCTTTGAAATGAATAGATTAAGGGACCGTTTGACAAGTCTTTTTAGGAAGATCTTCTAGTAGCTCTAACAATCAAAAGACGCATTGAGCTTTTGCATGAAAATCTGAGCAGCCCGAAGCTATTTTGGTAGACACACGTCTTTCTGTGCATCTTTTCGTGTCTTTCTATGTGAGAATAAAATGTGAAAARCTTCATTTGGAGCTTCCTGAAATCAGCCCAAAATGGGCTTCTTGTGTCTTTTCAGTGCTCCTGAACCAAACGGGAATGGACCAAAAATCGGTCTATTCAACTAATAAATAGTCGAAAGACCATGCGAAAAGATGCACCAAATGGGACCTAAATCTTTTGGCCTTTGCAATGGATATAAAATTATGAGTGGCCCCTATGTCAACTAGGGCCCTAGTTGGTCTCCTGCCAAGGCATATGTCAACACACCTCATTCCTTTCTTAACTGAGGTGGGTTGCTTTGAGGTAGCCCCTTTCTTCATCGCAGCAYTGAAAAGTAGGAGGGTGCCAACTCTTGGCACCTATGTACTCATTTCCCCGTCACTCTGATACCAATTGTCATGGGGCTAGTCAACGAGGCCCTGTATGATGCTCGATTGGATAGAGTAAGCCTATGAAAGCTAGCAATAACACATAAATGGTAATAAAGAAGACACAAATTAGTCAAAAAGCACTTTGTATTACATTGAAGATAGCAAGCACAAGCACACAATTTTGTTTCGAGAGGACCTCGTGCTTAACCATTATACGGTTTTGACACCACTCAACTGCCTACCTCCCTTCAAAGAGTAACTTAAGCTTTTGGGGGAGTGACACAAGGAAATATTAATAGTGGTGAAAAATCATATTGATAATTACAATAGTGCCATTGGCATTCCCCATTAATAGACGACACTTGGTAGTGTGACAAAGAGTTTACTTGTGACACTACGACACTATCAGTAGCAAAAGTGAACTCTTTTGTTAGGTGATGTTGGAGAAAACGAGACCTGCCACCGTTGAATTTTGTTGGGCACTTGTGCTTTTGCTCTGGGAAGACAAGAATAGATGTTGAATTTGGTATCATTTCTCGTCTTGACAACATATAAAAGCTTACAGACACGTGTGTTTTCGAAAATGCATCTACAAAATGACATAACACTGAGTACAAAGGCCTGGGCCGATGAATTGTTTTTTCCCACATTTTCAAATAAGCCCTTTTTTTAGTAAGCAAATGAGCTTGTGATTCTCGTGTATGTTTTTTTAGGGGAGTTCCATGTATGTTAAATTCATAAGGAGATTGGTTTTTTTATTGGGTAAGTGGGTGAGGGACAAATATCCATGAACTTTATTTTTGATAAAGACCCCTCATGTCATGGGTCAATGACAATTTATCCCCTCTCAAATTTTCATTTGCAAAAAATACCCCTTGAACTTTCATTTTGCAACAAATACCCCATCTCTATTAGAGTTCTATAACTTCGAAAAAGATTCTCATTTAACCATTTAAAATGTCTTAAATCCCTAAACTACCCTTTTCTTATTTATTTGAATGATTTATGATTCAATTAGTTCTCTAAATATAATATTGAAACCATCTTGGTTGCTCTAATAAATCCATACAAATTTCTAGCTAGATTCAATATTCAAATGAAATGGTAGAGGTTTCTTTCCGATAGATATAAATTTAAGATTTCATTTAGTTTTTCTTAATTTATTAGAGAAAAAAAATATATATATATATAACCTAAATAATATTTTCTCCACCTAAAGTTTCTCCTAATCTACCACCCCACTATCCCCCACTTTTTTCAAAATTATCTCTAATTCCTATTTATCTCCAAAATTATCTCTAATTCAGTAGAGAACTTCTCTCCTAAATTATCTCTAATTAATATTTATCCTCTCCCCTACTTATTATCTATATCTATCTAAAGAAAGTTCGGATTAAAAAATTTAAGAATTATTTAGATATTCTAACAAAATTATATAATAATTTTAAAATATTTATTAAAAACACAATAAAATTATATTTATACAAAATATATCATGAAATTATGTACTAACAATTTGAATAATTTTTTTCTAGATAATCAATTTAAATGCTTTTCAAATATTTAATAATATGCAATAGATTTAAATAAATAAAATTGAAATAAAAAAAAATAAAATATTTTAGAGATTATTTAAATATTTATCATAACTAGATTTTAAATAGTTAAAATAATGAATTTATGTAAAAAATTTAAAAAAATTCTTCAAAGTATAAAAATAATTATAACATAATATTGAAATTAATAATAATTTAATATATTATAAAATTAATAATCAAATTATGTAATAATAATATAAATTATGATTTTATGGATAATAAAATTCAATAAATAATTAATATTTTAAATAAAAAATATTTAACATAACTAGATTTTCCATAGATAAAATAACGAAATTATGTAATAAATTTAAAAAAATTCTGAAAAGTAGAAAAAATAATTATAACATAATATTGAAATTAATAATAATTTAGCATACTACAAAATTAATAACGAAATTATTTAATAATAGTATAAATTATGATTTTATCGATAATTAAATTCAATAAATAATGAATATTTAAAAATTTTACAAATTATTTAAGAATTTAAATAACTAAATATTTTAAATAACGAAATATTTAAAATAACAAGATCTTAAATAGTTAAAATAAAGAAATTATGTAATAAATTAAAAAAAATCAGAAAAGTAGAAAATAATTATAACATAATATTGAAATTAATAATAATTTATTTTTACATAATATTGTAAATAACTAGTTTCACTTATATCAAGTAATAATTCGATTAAATAACTTCCAAAAGAATTAGTACTTATTAATAATAATTTTAAACTCTTAATCTATATTTATTATATAATTATATACTAAAATTATTATTTATTGTATTTTGGTAATTATGTATTGTTTTTTGTGATAAATGTATTTTCAATGATTATGTATAAATTTATTTTATTTTATTATTTAACAGAAAACTTTCAATAATTATTGGAGATTAAACTACTATTATTGAAATTTTCATATTTAATTTATTGTACTTATTATATTTATTGTGTTTTTTTATAATTTATTGATTAATATTTATTAGAGATTAAACTATTATTTGAGATTATACTATTTATTGACTAAGTTAATATATTTTTAGTATTTATTGTCCCTTTGTAATTATCATATTTTTTCATCAATATATTTTCAATAATTGTGTATTTTCACTATAGATTTTCAATAATTATTGGAGATTAAACTATTGTTATTTATCAGAGATGATACTATTAATTTAGTCGAAATTATAAGTGTCCATTAGTTGGTTCGGTTCGGCCATAGGCTATTTGGCCAACCAAATTGACCTGGTCAGGTTAGGGATTTGGTCACCCAAACTAATTAATCACTAGTGAAAATCAACTAATTGGATTGCATAGGATTTGATCGATTTTCAAATTGGTTAATTGGTTTAAAAGATTTAAACTTAAAAATTAAATTCAATTTTGAAAATTATAATGCAATTATTAAAAAATAAATTTAAAAATTAGATTTATGATATAAAACATTTTAGACTAAGAAATATGGGAAATTTCTCCCTTTTCCATATTAAAAATTATATTTAAAAAATAAAATATTAATACATATCCATAGTTAGGTCGTTTTATTTTTGTCGGTTTACAAATGGCCAAAGTGAAACTAATCCAACTTGGTCGAATAGGGAAATTCTTTAACCAAAGTCAACCTAAAATACTAGAAAACCGACCAAAGTCATCCAAGGTTTTTATTACAAATCTGATGATTACAAATTACATGTACTTACACAACGGTACCAATATTGTCCAAATCCATCAACATTTACCTTTCTATCTTAAGAACAGAAACCAAACTCTATTTTGATCCTCCAACTGAAATCCTTTTTATCTAAGGCCTATCTCCATGTCAAGTTTGAAATCCAACCTCATAGTTATAAAGCTCAAAATTATAAATATAATGGTATCAAGATCACTTAAATTTGACATTGTTTACCCACTTGTCCTAAGACCCAAAATCAAAACCAATTCTAATAAATTATAAGGCTAAAAAAAACATCTCTTAGAACGGAGTGCAGTCCAATAAGACACAATGCCTCCCATCCTTCTAGAATCTCTTCTAAATTCAAAAAAAAAAAAACTTAGGAACTTAGATATGTTCAACAACTTATTTTTTAAGGTACTAAAAAGGGCCTCACCTTCTTAGAGGACTAAGAGAGCTATCCTAGTCCATATTGCAAGTTTCCTTTCAATCCAAAACAAATGGGATTGAGACCTAACCTCCACATGTCCAATCCTTATAGGTGAACCTCTAAGGCCCCATTTCCCAACCTAGAAAAGAATCTAACCTCAGCTATTAATCCCCTAAGTTCAAATTTCAGCCATCAAGATTTAATGCTAGATAAACCCAAACTTCTTTATAAAAGCGGTCCTCTCGAACATGAGAGGACACACAAGAGGCTTCTAAAGAGAATGAGGAGAATTTGTCAAGTTCCATATAGAGATGTAGGCATTAGATAAGTTTAAGAAGTCAAACAAACAATCAAAAATAGTACCATGAAGCTTCTAGATAATCAAGTGAGTTATAATGATCACAACTAAGGACATGTAACCAAACTTAGGGTTTTGAAGTTAGAAATTAGCCAAAACTCCCCCACCAGGCAATTGCACCAAGCTTTCCACTAGTTTTCCTTGTGATTGTAGGAAATCTTGAGAAATCACATGGACCATGAGCCTTACAAGAAGAGATTCATAAAAGTCATGGGATTCATGTATGTCAACACCCAATTTTTGCTCAGTCTCCTCAAATCCCAAAACTATAAAACATTATCAGATCAAATTAAGACTTTCCAAAGCCAAAATTCCCTCATTTGATACAACCTATGAGATAAGGAAAAACATTGAAACCAAAAGATCAACATTGACATCCAATCAGACATCACCTTCCAATTTAGGAAACTATGAAATAGTCACACATACACCATTCATCACTCCAACTTCCTTTCTAATGGCCTTGGTCCAATGATCCATCGCCTCAAGATCACTAGGATACAATCAACCAATGAATCCCATTGCAACTCTACAATAATTAACCTCAAAATCAGCAAAAACCCATTTTGATGACCCTACACAACTAAAATTAGAAAACATAGACTAACCATTTCTTTTTTAAAATCAGAACCATCCACTTGACTCCTCACTTTAATCTGTGCCTACCCCCCAAGTTTCATACCAAAATTCCCCGTTTGACTCACCATCAAGCTTAAATCCTATTTCAGCAAATCTCATCAATTAGAGCTTATAATCCATCATCCCAAATTCGTTTGACCAATCAAATCTCACCACTGTGTTTGGAGACCCAATTAACCCTAGAACGTCAAATTTCAAAACCAAACTCCTCAATTTGACCATTAAAAAAGTAAGATTTCATTTCGAGCTTATCATTAATTGATAAAACATTGATCCAAATTAAATATGTTAATCTACACCTATAATAAAAGATCCATCACTTTCATCAAATTCAGAACGTTCAAAAGTGTCTACTCATCAAGTTTCATTCTAAAATTCCCCCATTTGACCCTTCATCAAACAAAGATTTTATTTCAACAAATCTCATTTATTTACAGCCATGGATCTCCATCATCCTAATCCTATTTGGTTAATCATCCCTCACCATTGTGTTTAGAGACCCAAAAAAACCCAGCACGGAAAATTCCATGACCTAATTCACCTATTTGACCATTAAACTAGGAAGATGCCATTTTGACATACCAGATCGAATTACCACCCTATATGTCCCAACCTTAAACCTCAATAGGGTGATTGCTGATGTCAGACTCATTCTTCACATGTTCAAACACATGGACTAATAAATTGGGCCTAATAGACCTAAAAATCCCCCAAACCCAAAGATACCCTCCACTTGAAACTAAGAAAAGATAATACCACATGTGCACATGACTCAAATTTATGTTTCTTGCCACTATCAAACCCAAATAGAGGACTACAACATCTAGCACTCCCCCAAGATCTCATTGGACACACAAAGATCATAGAAATCTATCCAAACTCGAGGAAAATGTTGCACAAAGAAGGAAGGGTCAATTGTAGGCATTTTCCTCCCAAAAACTTTGCCTATTTTAGTGAAAGAGCTCTGTTGAATCCCAAGCACTATAGTTGGATGAGTTTCAGACCCATTTCCCTCCCTTTTCCTCTATAAATAAAGGTTTAATTCAAGCTTGGAGAGGGAAGAATAAAGTGCATTTCCTAACATTTGCAATGCCTCCATTTTACGTAAAATCCCAAAGCCCTTGAAGATCAAGCCTCAAATACGCTTCCCTTGTTTTTTAGACTGAAGATTTAAAACTTGTAACATTCACCCCAACTCAACAGCTAGTTCCAAGGTCCATTTGAACATTTTCTAACCACTAAAAAACTCTTCTCAAGGTTACACATGAGAGGTAATTCTCTCATTTCACTGTTTTTCTAAGTTTGAATTTGTAATCTCTGTTTTTAGTTTAGTCATGGGTTGCTTGAAATCCCAAAACCTTGGGAAGCTTGCATTTCCAATTTCCTCCAAATTGAGAAAAAAGAGGTAGAAAGGCAACGGTCATAGGGAAATCAGGACTTAAGACCCGATAACATCACCTCAAATCAATTTTGGGCAAAGTTGGAGAGAAGGGTGCCTAACACCTTCCCTATCCTAATCCTTGAGATCCAAATTTTTTCGGTTCAATTACCTTCCTTGGTAAAGGATGGGGTTGCAATCAAAGCAATAAAGTCAAATTTTCTATGTTGAAAATGAGAGCCCATTTCCTCTGAAAAATGGGTGGTGAGTCCATCTTTTTGACTCGGCCATGAGCTTCCTAGAGGTTATACCTGGTGACTCCACTAGGGAGGTAATAAGGATGCTTATCGAGTGTTGTTTAAGCCCTATTGTGCCTTTTTGTTTTGCACTTTTAAGATTTGAAAAGTTCAAAGGTTGTCAAATTGTAATTTGAAGTCAAATCTCAAAAAAGCTAGGTATAATAAATCTACCAAACTCAGTTTGAAATCATGTTTCAAAGTGATAGACCTCCCTTGCATGTTGAAAATTGCCTTCCAGACCTTCCTACCAACACACCTTACCTCTATTGCACCTAAAATTGTACCCAAAGCTGCACCTTTACCAAAATCGCACATGAAATTGCACCCAGAACCACATCTTTATCAAAATTGCAATTAGAGTCTCACCTAAAACCGCATTTTTTTTCCAAATTTGCACTTAAAGTCTCCCCTAGAACCATGCCTCCATCAAAATCACAGCTCCTTTCAATCCCATCGCATCCTAGAAGTTCGAAATTGCATCTTCCTTTATGTCCATCATAGCCCAGAAGTCCAATGTTGCACCTCAGAAAGCCTCCATCGCACCTTAAAAAGCCTCCATCACACCTTGGAAAGCCTCCATCACACTTCAAAACCATAATCATCACACCTTAAAACCTAATCATCGCACCTCAAAACATCAACATCTCATCTCAAAATGCCTTCACCGCACCTAAATCACACCCATCTACCTTTCTCGCACCCTAGTATTGCATAATACCTTCCATCACACCAAGTTGGGTTTTTTTATTTCCTTTTTTCCTTTTTTGTTTTTTTTTTTGGTTTTTTCTCCCCTCTTTTCCTTTGGTAATCTCTCAAAATTTGTAGTTTTCTCTTTCTCTATAATTGAATGTGATTAGCCTTGCCTTTGGGTAAGAGTAAATCGTATTTATTTCTTGTTCTACTCTTTCCTTTCTTTTGTTTTAGTTAAACAAGTTTCAAAAGAACTAATCTTCTATTAGATCCCCAAATGTGGCCACCTATAAACTTGTAGAATTGCTTACAAACTTGAACATGTGGTTGCATTCTCCCATTGTTCTTTGTTGCTTTTCTATTCATTTCTCTTGTGTGCTTGAACACTCACAATTACACACACTCTCATGTAAATAGAATTAGGATTTTATTTTACCTATTAAAGGGAGGATAGTAGGCATGGTTTCAAAACTGAACCGGACCGGACGGTCTAACCGGAAAAATAGAGAATTGGTCACCTGACTGGTTCCGTTTTTCCCCAAAACCACTTTTTTCCCCAAAACCGTTAATTTTGGTTAGCAAACCGCTGAATTGGATGGTTAACCATTCGAACTGTTCAAACAGTTTTAACCGTTTTTCAATTCTTTTATTTTTTTGTCAAAACGGGCCGACCGTTCGACCCGATTACTGGACCCCTCACCGGGTCGGTTTTAAAAATCATGATAATAGGTGTGTTCCTCTCAACTTTGGTCCTTAAAGGTTCAACCAAAGCTTTTAAATAGCGACAAACCAAAGAAGCCCACTTGTCCATGGGTGGAGGTTTGAAGGCTAACAACCTTATTGGAACATCAAGTTCTATTCGAACCTTATCTAGCTACTGGAAAACTCTTATCAAGGTTACACATGAGTGGTAAGTCTCTTATTCCACCGTTTTTCTAAGTTTGAATTTGCAATATTTGTTTTCAATTTAGTTTTGGGTTGCTTGAAGTCCTGAAACCATGGGAAACTTACATTCTCAGTTTCCTCCAGATTAAGAAAAAGAGGTAGAGAGGCGAGGTTCTTAGGGAAATTAGTACTTAAGACCTGATAACATCACCTCGAATCAATTCTGGGTAAAGTTGAGAGCACTTTCGCCTAATTTCAAGAGCTTTGAATAACCCTTTTTATGGGTGTTTTGTTAGAATTCAAGCCTAAATTGTTCCTATAGGGTGTTGCTACAACAACTTGGAGAGAGGGGTGCCTAACACTTTCCCTCTCCCGATCCTTTGGATCCAAAATCTTTTAGTTCAATGTCTTCCTTGGAGGAGGATGCGGTCGCTATTGAAGCAATAGTCAAATTTTCTATGCTGAAAATAAGGGCCCATTTCCTTTGACAAATGGGTGCTGACACTATATTTTTTATCCTGCCATGAGCTTCTCGGAGCTTACAATGTGGAGTTCATGGGGTTCATGTCCAAGCTTCACACATCGCAAAAAGTCTACAAAGATTCTAGATTTCCTAAGTGGCCCATTGCAAGGCCTTATTAGTCAAAAGTGGTGGGACAAATTAAATCAAATGGAAACAAGCTTGGCTTGCAAGTGAGGTTACTTGTTTAAATGACTTACATGTGAGGTGAGGTCTCATTAGTCATGGCAATAAGAAAAATTAAATTGAATGGAAGCTAACTTGCCTTGCATGTGAGGCTACTTGTTTGAACAACTCATAAGTGAGGCGAGGGTTGAGGTGGTGGAATCTTCTAAAGAGAGTTAAGCAAAAGGGACTAGAAAAGGTGACGAGCAAGCTTTAAAATATCGATACACCTTTGTGTATCGACAAAGGTGTATCGATACTAAAAGCCTTGTGTTTTTTTATTTTTTTTTTCAAAATTTGTTTTTTACATAGCTTTTTATATATTTTTTCTATTAAAAAAAGCGGGGTCCCAAAACACATGTAAATAGGTGTTTCGAAACCGAAAATATATGATACGATACGCCAAATATGGGGCATATCGTATCAATACTTTGAACATTGGTGATGGGTTTTACAAAGAAACCCATGTTAGGGATTCAAGGAAAAACCAAAGATAATTCTTCAAGAAAAACAAGGAGAATCTTTGAACAAGAAAATCGAAAGAGGGAATAAAAGATGTTAAGTTTAATCTTAAATGAAGATCAACCATAAYCGCAAAAGATGATAGAGTGAATGATCCAAAGAGAGAGGATGAAACTCAAGGAACTCTAGGGACCTTATAGAAATGACTGAAATCCTAGAGAAGAAGGGGAACTTTGTTTCTTTGCCCATTTTTCTCTTGTGCTTAATTAATGTACATGCCCTTAATTAACATTCTTGAATAATAGTATTCTAAAAAGTTATAGCTTTTGAATTTCATGAATAATTAGTAATAATTAGTCTGAATTGGTCCAATCTGACTTGAATTCATGGCAGTTATTTATAAATACTAGTAAGTGTGCACATGCTTTGCACGTTGCAATTTTTTATGATGATGATGATTGTAAATAATAAGTTTCCAAAAGTTTCTATAATTTTATTCTTATTTACCACACTTATTTTTGTTTAATATGATAAATATACGATATTAGAGATGTGCCCAAATGTCTTATATAATTTTTTTTATTTTTATACTTTTGTTCGTTTTCATCCTTTTTAATTTTTTATTAAAATTTAATTATGAAATCAAGGGTTTACAATCTATACTATATATAAAAGTGTGAATATAGTGTGAAACATTTTTGGACTAAAATTATCCTCTATTTCTTTGTTTGAGAAAGGGTATAAAAGTCATTTTATTGTAACTTTAATGCTAGATTTAATGGCTACTATAATGGCCATATTTGTGTATTTAATCCATATGTAATTGTAAGGGTTGAAAATGTAACTTCAATTATTACTTTCTACCTCATTTAATCCCCTCTCATTAAGCCTTATATTTAAAGTATTAAATTATATTTTCTCTTACTAAATCCTATATTTTAAGTTATTTTCACTAATAAATGCTACTAATTAGATCTATGTCAATGTTTTTAGCAATATAAACCAATATATTTTAAAACTAACTAAAAAACAAAACCATTTTTTATCCAATTGACGGCTAAGCAATTCAACCATTCGAATTAAATTGATCAACCTATGAAGTCATAGTTAGGTAATAAAATTTTTAAAATAGAAATAAACATAGAAATTAAGAAAAACATAAACACATTTATGATAATTTTATTAATCAAATTTAAAAAAATAAATGCAATAAACAATAATTATTTTTATTGATAATAAAAATGAAATAAGTGACAAAAAATGAAATATAAAAAATAATAATAGTTAGTTCAACTTTTGGGTTAAATGTGTTAACCTTTAATGCCATACATATATTTAGTAAAATATAAAAATACAAGAATGAAAGAAATACATAATTTTTGCAAAAAAAAAAAGCATTTAGGCACATGTATAATATCATGTATTTATCATATTAAACAAAAAGTAAGTGTGGCATATCATAATTATTTTTACACACAAAAATACAAAATAAAAAAAAAATTGAACATATCTATAGTTATATATTTACACTACCATTAAAAATATGAATAAGATTTTGGAACTTTTTTTTACTAAAATCAAGGTTTTAAAAACCGACCCAAAAATGGAATCGCTTTGGCTTCCAATTTTCGAGTCAACAGTTCAACCATCCAATTTGAGTGGGTCAAACTGATAAGGTATAAAATATAATGTATCTTTTTGTTTTAACCGTTATGTTAGGATTTGGTTAAAACCCACTACATATATACATTATTATGAGAGGGGAGTGTGGGATTTTGAGAAGGAGGTGGTTGGTTAAAGTTGAGAAGTGAGAAAAAAGAAAGAGAAGAAGAAGATGAAAAAGGAACCGCCATCGATGGCTATCTCCATATTCATCATTACAGCCACTACAACATTGTTTGCCCCTTCTTACATCTCTCTCATCTCTCTAAATCTCTCTCAAATCCCAAATCATTTGCTTTGTTGGTTTATCTTAGATTTTAATATAAAACTAGTGTTTAACCTCTCATCTCTTACATCATTTTTTGTTTTCTTCATTAGATTTGCATTTTTTTTTTCTTGTTACAACTTAAAAATAATCACAAAAATGAGAAAACTCAAAATCAAAATGGAAAAACTAAAAGCCCTCACTAATTTTGGCCATTGGGAATAATCGAACAAGATTATATGATATGAAATTTTTTGATTCAATTTTTTTTTATTTTATAATTTCTATTTTAAAATAAATAAAAAATTTGGAATTAGTTTGAAAGCAACCTAATAATCATTAATCAGGTTACATTTAATGGTTAAATCATCTGGGTCAGTGATTCTCTAACCATTTCAATGAGTTTTTGTAGAGTAGCAGTTTAGAGCCAAAATGGAACCGGTGACCTGACTGGTTCTTGGGCCAAACGGTTCGACCTCTGGTCTAGTCTAGCTTTTAAAACCTTGACTAAAATACTCATTTTTGAATTTAGTCACTATTTAATTGTAAGGTTTAAATTGCAAATTAAACTACTACTTTCCACTTCATTCAATTCCCTCTATTTAAATCTTACATGAACAAAAAATTACACCAAAAAGATAAAACATTACAAAAAGAAGAATCTAGCCAAGCAAATAGACCATCAATGATATTTGAAACTTCACAATTCAATCTGAATATCACATATTTGGTTGAAATTTTTTATGTAATCAGATTTGGATTTTATAATCTGCATTTGATTAATAACAAAAAACAAAAAAAAATATATAAAAGCAAAAAATAAAAATACATAAAATTTATAGAAAAATTTGGATATATTATTACTGTAATTATCATCATCTAGAATTGCCACGTGCATGGCACATGCCCACTTACTAGTTTTACCTAAAAGGTTGAATTGTTGACTTGCTACCAAATTGGAAAACAAATCCATTTTGGGTTTATTTTAAATTTTTATCTATCATCAATAAAAACAATTGTTCTTTGGCACACTTATTTTTTTAATATGGTCAATTAATATAAGAGTCAATGAGAAATGAGAGTTAATACCCTAAATATAAGACTTATTAAGAAGGAATTGAATGAGGAGAAATGTAGTAGTTTAAATTACATTTTATGCCCTCACAATTGAAGATACCAAATTCAAAAATAGGGGTATAATAGTTAAGAATATGATTCAATGAATGTTATTGGGAGTTTATACAATAATTTAAGACACAGTTGGAGATACCAATTTTTTTTTCTAGAAACTAAGCATCAACTATTAATAGCAACAAAAGAGTTATGCAACAAAAGGTCCAAAAAAGGAGACAACCATAGCCTCTCCTTAGAAAACAGTTTGGCATGAAAAGCTAGATCATGTGCCATACCATTCAAAGCTCATATAACAAAATAAAAAGCAAAATAAGAGAACAAGGATAGAACAGATTGGATATCGTCCAAAATAGAGAGAGGATACTAAGGAAGAGAAGAAGAAAGTCCATTGAGAATAGAAATGGAATTTAAAGAGTCTGACAAGAAAGCCACTGAAGAGAGACCCAACTCTACAGCAATCTAGATAGGCCTCTTAATAGAAACAAGCTCTATCTCTACCACCCCAAAGGAAATTATGCACTTTCCTCCTGTACCAAAGATGAACTCACGATTAGTTATGTTAAAAGCAATGCACCCATAAGATCCAATAGAATTATTCACCAAGTCACCATCACAAAAAAATGGAATTTTTTGAAAGCACCAATATAAGCTAAATGCAAAAATAGACATAGGATTAGGCTCAGTCTTAGAGAAAACTTGGTCAAAATGGACCAGGGAGTAGCAAATGATAATAAAGAGATCAGTAAACATGGATTGTCCTTTAAAGAAGATAGAATTCCTAATTAACCAAATGTTATAACAAGTAACACTGAGCCGTATAAGAAAAATTCCACAATCCTCCAAAGAATGCAAACTTGAGAGTAGGGATAGAATATCTTCCACAACATCTATGGATACCACAATTTCCACTCAGAGGCTCCATGAGAAGCACTCCAAACAGCTCTAGCAAAAGGACATCCAGGAAATAGATGGTAAATAGTCTCCTCAACAAAAGAACAAAACACACATTGTTGAGTAACAAAAAACCCTTGTCTCTCATTATAGTAAATACAGATACAAAGCTCCTAACCACTCTCCAAAGAAAAAGCTTGTGTTGAGGCAAGACATGTAGCTTCCAAGTCTTTGCAATAAGGCCTTTCATACTCTAAAAGATAGGAGAGCCACACTTAGTCCAAAGCCAAAAAATAGCCTTCTTATCAAAGAAGTCCATAGTAGAGAAAACATTCCTTAAAAGGCAAGTAGTCCATGGATCTAAAAATGTGTGTTAACAATAATTTCTCCCCAAGCTTCTCCAAAAACAGCTTTGACCTTATTTACATCCCAACTATTATTATTATTATTATTATTATTATTATTATTATTATTATTATTATTATTATTATTAATGAGGGTGGATTTGGCCCTCCAGTGAAATTGTGACACCTGGCACCTCATGCAAACCAAGTGCAGCCTCTTGACGACTGGGGAGCTCGGCATAGGCAGCTCGATACAGCTCGGGCAGCTCGGCATAGGCAGCTCGCCACAGGCAACTGGCCACTCCGCAGGCAGCCTGGCGTCTTACGAAGAGCTCGCCACTTAGGGGCAGCTTGGCACTTACAGGCAGCTCGGCACTTAGGGGCAGCTCGGCGTATCGCA
>NW_010729328.1:381219-407151 GCF_000365185.1 Nelumbo nucifera
TGGGATAAGAGGACTTAGCTTTTGTAAGATGAGAACTTAGCTTTTGTAGGATGAGAACTTAGCTTTTTGTAGCGTGTTCCCACAGACGGCGCCAATTGATGTAACCTTTTCTGGTCACGTACCAATTTTTTCAGATGTACCAATTTTTTGGCTAAGTACCTCGTCACTTGACTTGCTCCCAGGTGGCCTGTGACTCAGAGGATGGTGGAGCTCCCTAGTGGCAAACTGCCTGGTGATGAGCTACTTGGTGGCGAACCCCTTGGTGGTGAGCTACCTGGTGACGAGCTCCCTAGTGGAGAGCTACCTGGTGACGAGCTCCCTGGTGGAGAGCTACTTGGTGACGAGCTCCCTGGTGGAGAGCTACTTGGTGACGAGCTCCCTGGTGGTGAAATACTTGGTGATGAGCTCCCTGGTGGAAAGCTACCTGGTGACGAGCTCCCTGGTGGAGAGCTACTTGGTGACGAGCTCCCTGATGGTGAACTACCTTGGTGGATTCGTCATTTGACTTGCTCCTAGGCGGCCTGTAACTCAGGGAATGGTGGAGCTCCCTGGTGTAGCGCAACCTGACTGCCCTCTGCATGAGGTGATCTCCTCTCCTTTGTAGGCGGCGGGAGCTGGGGGATCTACGAGAACTGAATTAGAGGACCTGGGGGTATTTTCCCGATGGGGATTCTCCAATGCCTAAGTTAGCATTCTGATTGTAGGGAGCTTCGAGAGAAATGAGAGAGCTAGAGAGCAAGGATTACCTCCATTTTTTCATTCTCTCCCCCTTGTCTTTGGGGGTCGGAGTCCTTATATAGTGGTGTCCTATCAAATCAGGCGTAACAGCCTCTTTCAAGTCAGGCGTAACCGCCTCTGTCTCTCTACCGCAGCCGTTACTCTCAGAGCTGAGGTGGCGGGTGCAGGCGGCTGCTACGGAGTACGGCTCTGCCAGTCAAGGGACAACTCTCAGGATTGGCAGGCACGACGCCGCCTAGCGAGAGACGTGGGCGCAGGTCTCTGAATTTGTCAGGTACAGTTGTCAGGCAGGAGATCTTCTTGCGATACGCCGAGCTGCCCCTAAGTGCCGAGCTGCCTGTAAGTGCCAAGCTGCCCCTAAGTGGCGAGCTCTTCGTAAGACGCCAGGCTGCCTGCAGAGTGGCCAGCTGCATGTGGCGAGCTGCCTATGCCGAGCTACCCGAGCTGTACCGAGCTGCCTATGCCGAGCTGCCTGAGCTGCCTAGTCGTCAAGAGGCTGCACTTGGTTTGCATGAGGTGCCAGGTGTCACAATTTCACTGGAGGGCCAAATCCACCCTCATCAATTATTATTATTATTATTATTATTGTTATTATTATTATTATCTACTAAATATTAGAAGGAAAAAATCTTTACAAGAATTTGTTGAAGGACCTATAGAGGTTGTAAAGGAGTCTCCTAATTGAAGCCAAGGGACATTCTAAACATTCATATTAAAGTCTAACTTAACTCCAGCCCCTAAAATCAGGTAAAGATCCTTTAAAGATGAACAAATAGACTTCTAGATCAGAGATGCACCAGTTTTAATACGAAAAGGGAAAAAGATCATTATTTTGTAAATATTTAGCCTTCAGTAACTTAATTCACAAGGTTGACTCTCAATTTAAAAACAGCTGGGCTAACTTCAATTGGAAAGCTTTGTTCAACTTAGGTGCCTTTTTAAGACGTAGCCCACCCTCAACCTTGGCCCTTGGGGAGCACAAGGTGTCCCAGCTATAGGTGTCAATTGGACTGGATTTGGTCCAACCCGATCCAGTCCAATGTGAGTCTACTTACAAATGGGCTGAATGCAATCCAGTTCAAATCCAATACAAACCAAATCCAATCCAATCCATTAAAATGTAAGTGGATTGGATTGGATCCAATCCAAATTGAATTAAATATCAAAAATCATATAAAAGCATTTTTGGCATTAAAAAAGCACTTTTATAAAAATACTTTGATAAAAGTATTTTCATAAAAGTGCTTTTAAAAAAGCATTTTATTGAATGTACTTCATAAAAGTGCTTTTGTAAAAGCACTTTTAGAAAAGTACTTCCATAAAAATTCTTTTGTAAAAGTACTTCCATAAAAATGCTTTTATAAAAGTACTTTCATAAAAGTGCTTTTGTAAAAGTACTTTTATAAAAATACTTTTGTAGAAGTGTTTTTATAAAAGTGATTTCATAAAAGTACTTTTGTAAAAGTTCATTCATAAAAGTGCTTTTATAAAAATGCTTCCATAAAAGTGCTTTTATAAATGTACCATAAAAGTGCTTTTGTAAAAGTACTTCCGCAAAAGTTTTTTGTAAAAGTGATTTCACTAAAGTGCTTTCATGTAAAAGTACTTTTGTAAAACTACTTCTATAAAAGTGCTTTCATAAAAGTACCTTTGTAAAAGTATTTTTATAAAAGTACTTTTGTAAATGTATTTTTATAAAAGTGCTTTCGTAAAAATATTTTTCATAAAACTACTTTTACAAAAGTGCTTTTGTAAAAGTGTTTTTGTAAAAGTGCTTTTGTAAAAGTACTTTCATAAAAGTGATTTTATGATGTCTTCAGTTTTGATTGATTTCAAAGTGGGCAAGGGTTTGGCCTCGTGATCCGATTATTGGAAATTTGGTTTAAGTCCAATTCAAACCAATAAGAATATGGACCAATTTATTTTGGATTGGCCCAATCCAATAATTATAATGGACATTCCAAATCCGATTTAATAAGGTTTGGATCAGATTGGATCCAAACCAAAACCGGTTGATTAACACCCCTAGTCCTAGCTACACCATTTAAAACTTTTTTCATTTTTTTCTGGGAATTTCACCAAAAATCCTACTAGATAGAATCAATCTATCTATTTACATATGCATGCAATTGAATCATGGACATCACATGATTGGGCACAACTTGAAGAACATATTTCAATAAAACCAATTTACCAACTTGAGACAAATTAGTTGCCTTCCAACTATTCAATGTATTTATTTATATGTATGTATGTATAATTTTTAAGATGGAAAAAATAGAAAATTCCCATATTCCTTAGTCTAAAATATTTTATATTATAAATTTAAAATTTTTAATAATACCAATGTAATTTTTAAATTTATTTTTTTAAGTGTATATCTTTTAAATCAACCAACCAAACTGAAAATTGACCCAAACCAATACAACCCAACTTGGCTAGTTTTCACTAACGGTTGGTTGGATTCGGGTGACCAACTCTCCAACCTAGCCAGGTCAATTTGGTTGGCAAATAACCTACAACTAAACCAAACCAACCTGTGAACACTCCTAATTTTAGTTAAACTAATAGTTTAATCTTCAATAATTATTGAAAATTTTCTATTAAATAACAAAACAAAAATATATTTATACATAATTATTGAAAATATATTTAGCACAAAAATACAACAAATATAAATTTTAGTATATATAAATATATAATAAATATAGATTAAGATTTTAAAATTATTATTAATAAATATCAATTTTCGAAATGTTATTTTCTAGAATTATTAATTGATATAAGTGAAATAATGTCTTTATTATTAGTACATTAATAATTGAAAATATTATTATATTTTTAATATCTATTAAAAGCATTTTTGAGAGTTATTACCTATTTTTGTGATTTCAAAGCTTAAATACCTCTAAATTATTTAATCTATATTAATATTTTTAACAATATAAACTCATATATTTTAAAAATGACTTAAAAACAAAACCATTCTTTATCAAAGTGGTGGCTAAGAAATTCAACCATATGAGTCTGATCAACCTATGAAATCATAGTTAGGTAATACAATTTTTAAAATATAAATAAATATATAAGCTTACAAAAAATGTAGAAAAAATTAGACACATTTCTTATATTTTAATTAATCGAATTAAAAAAATAAGTATAATAAACGAGAATTATTTTTATTGATAATGAAAATAAAATACATAATTTAGAACTTAGCAAAAATGAACTATAATTTTGGGTTAAATGTGTTAACCTTTAAATCTTTAATGTCATAAATAAATAATAAAAATAATAAATAGAAAAATAGAAAAATGAAAAAATACATAAACTTTGCAAGAAAAGCATTGAAGGACATGTATAATATCATTTATTTATCATATTAAACAAAAAGTATGTGTGACATATCAGAATTATTTGTATACACAAAAATACAAAAAAAAATTATAGACAAAATTGAACATATTTATAATTCTATATTTGCACTACTATAAAAGATATGAATAAGATTGTGGAACTTTCTTTTGATTAAAATCAATGTTTTAAAAACCGACCAAAAAATGGAATTGCTTTGGCTTCTGGTTTCCAAGTCAACAATTCATATGTCCAATTTGAGTGGGTTAAATTGGTAAGATGTAAAATATAATGTAACTTTTTATTTTGATTGTTAGATTAGGATGAGGTTAAAGTAATATATATATATATATATATATGTATATATATACATTATAATGAGAGAGGAATGTGAAACTTTGAGAATGAGGTAGCTAGTTAAAATTGAGAAGCGAGAAAGAAGAAGAAGAAGAAGAAGAGAAGCATTAGTGGAGGTGGTTGTCACCATATTCATTGATTGTTGTTGCATAATTGTTTTGCCTTGAGAAGAAGATGAAGAAGGAGGAGGAGGAACTGCTACCACTGGCTATCTCCATTCTCATCATCATTGCCGCTACAACACAGTTTGCCTACTTCGTACATCTCTTTCATCTCTCTAAATCTTTCTTAAATTTCAAATTGTTTGCTTCATTATTGTATCTCCAATTTTAATATAAGATCGACATTTAATCTCTTATTTCTTACATCAATTTTTCAATTTCTTCATTGGAGTTGCATTTTTTTTTTGTTGTTACAACTTAAAAAGAATCACTTAAATGAGAAAACTCAAAATCAAAATGGAAAAATTAAAAACACCAACTAATTATGGCCATTGAAAATAATCGAACAAGTTTATGAGGTTTGAAAGTTTCTTTTTCATTTTTTTTATTTTCTAATTTCAATTTCAAAATAAATAAAAAATTTGGAATTAGTTTGAATGCAACTTGAGAACCGTTGACTGGGTCAAACATTTTAACAGTTAAACCGTTTGGTCAATGGTTCTTTGACCATTTCAATGGTTTTTTTTTTTTTTTTTTTTGTAAAATAGCGGTTCAGGGCCAAAACATAACTAGTGACATGACTAGTTCTCTGGCCAAATGGTTCGATCGTCTAGTCTGATCCAATTTTTAAAACAATAACTAAAATGCTGATTTTTAAATTTAGTCCTTATTTAATTGTAAGGTTTAATTTGTAAATTGAATTACTACTTTTCACCTCATTCAATTCCTTTTATTTAAATATTATATTTTTTTGATAAATGAATAAAAAAAAAGATATACCAAGACATGATAATGATACTTGAAATTTTATAATTCGATCTCATTATATAGATGGGAGTGTTGATAAATAAAACCGAAAAAACAACAAGTGTCTTTTGAGGTAGACTGAACTCTATCTTTTGCTTTTATTAATCTCTTCGTCTGATAAAGAATCCAGCCGCGCGAGAATAGTTTATGAATTTTAAGTCATGAAGCGGAGTCTTCAGGAGATCCCGTCCCATCTACCATCTACAGTACAATCCGATCCAGAAGCAATCTGATTCGGACCTGGTATCAAATCCAACCGACCCGTCTACGCTCCTCCCGCCTATTGGCACGCTTGAAGAGAATCCTAAAACATAACTACCAGCTCATTTCTGCGTTTAATATTACCGGCCCCTCGAACGACGGTCTCCCTCTGCAGCTACACCGAGGTATGTATCTCTTCATCTTCGTCTCTCTCTCTCTCTCTCTTGTATGCAGCTTCCGCCCTTCGTCGAATGTCTCTTCATATTCCTTTTTTAATCTGATTTTTATCCATTCTTATAGATATCTGCAACGATTCTGTTAGTTATGCTCTGATTCTTGATTGCTTTCACGCCTTTATATTTGGAATCTATATTTGATCACATTTTTCTTTTCTCTTCTCGTTTTAGGGTTTTAGTCTGGTAGGTAATATCTCCAATGGGTTTCGTTCGTTTTTTCTTTGTTTAATTATATTTTATTTTTCGGTCGGACAATGAGCATTGAATTTTGCTCAGGTGGGGCTAGGTTGTTTTTTGGGTATCTTTGTTATAATCTCATGTTTCGGAAACCGGATTGGTTTAAGAAAAAAATTCATCGTTGTTGTTCATGAAGACATGCTAAGTTGGTAAAGCCTTAACGTTGATAACCAAATAATTTTTCTCCCACAGACACAAAATAAACAACAAACCCTTAAGCAGATTGCAAGAGAATCGATTCCATGGATCCTTACCATTACAACGTGAATGACCAGAATAACAAGGGCAAAGGAGGTGCTTCAAATTCAAATCAAGAAGGGAATGGAAAGGGGGTCACCTGGGTCATGGGCACGCCCGTTGCACCTCAAGCTCATCCCGTCAATCAACAGGCTGCTACTTGGGTTGCTGGTGATGCGACCCCCTCTGCCCCTCCTATTCAGGCTGGTACTGTCAGTTGCAATGCTCACCCTCAGGTCAGCAATCCATATGTCCAAACAACCCCCGCTCCTGAATCCTCTTCAAAGAGTAAGTAGTCAACTAGCCATGAATAATTTTTTTCTAAATCATTCAATGTATTTTAATCTTCTTGATATTCTTCCCTAGCTTATTTGTTTCAGGACATAAGGAGTTGGTTCTCAATGTCTTGGGTCGGTGGGGTAAAAAGCTAGAAGATTGCACTAAAAAAGCAGAAGGTTATGCAGAAAATGTCTGGCAACATCGTAAGTTTTCTTGCCCAGGCATCTCCTCATATGTAAAACCATATTCCTTCCTTTAGATGTTAATCTTTTGTTATTGTTTTTCTTTCTTTTGCTTCATCATCATCATTGTCGTTGTCTAAGCTTTTTTTTAACTCTAGGGAATCCTGTTTTACCATTTTGTTCTGTTCAATGTCATATCCATTATTAATTTATGAGTGCTCAAATGATATCTTATTGCAGCATCACTCTCTATTTGGTTGATACCATACCAGAAAAGACTTCAACAACCTAGAATTACATATCTTTGGTGTAAAGGCTGAAAAGCATTCAAGGAAGCATATAATGACAGATCTGAAGTGTTTTTGGTACTTTGAACCAAGTCAAGTAACTTTTGAAATATAATGAAAAATAATTGAGTGCCTCAAGTGAGGTGTAGGCAAGTCCTAGTTTTCCTCATTTGCCCATGTACCTTTACTCTAGCGGTCTAGCGCTATCTATTGGCCCCTCTTTTTGTTTTTGTTCTTCCATAGACTAAAAAATATTTACTGATCATTGATTCTGTTCCCACAACAATCTTTGTATATCCAATAAAAGCATTCTTATTTGTTTAGATCTCCGTCAACCATAAACATTTTATCCATTTACAATATTTTAAAAGATGGAGGCATGAGGACTAGAAAAGTATGAATTAAAATGAGAAAAAAGTATGGAACTAGAAAAAAGGACTATGCATTCTATATATAAAGTTAATACATCATTTTTTTTTTGTGATGCATACAAAAAAGTGACTTCCTATCTTTTTTTGTCCATTATTTATATAACAGTTAAAGCACATGCTATTACGTGCCATGGCTTCATATCAAAACAACACCCATCCCTTTTTTTGTCTTCATGGGGATACATAACCCTCCCAAAGTTTTAGTCCATTTGTTTCCCTCTCCYCACTCTGCTCACTTCTCTCTTTTCTTGCACATGCATTTCCACTCAACTAGTCTTTATATAAGAAGAATGTATAGATGGATTAACCATGTAGGTATAGTCAAAGGATACAAGGCACCCATAACATTAAAAATAACTGCATTGTTACAAATCCTTGAAGACTATTAGAGAGCTTTTAATGTAAATGAAAACTTGAAAAATTAAAACTTCAATTTTTTTTTTTGTAAAAGGTAATGTAAATTTATTCAAACCAAACTCAATTACAGACTGAAATCAGACCCAGGAAGGCAGTCTGAAAACAGCCAGAATTACAACCTCCACCAGGAGCAAGACTGAAATAAATATGACAAGTTTAGATTTCTGAACTCCTCAGAATTAGAAATCCAAGAAATCAACTTGCCCACTGCTCTGTAAATTACATCATCAGGACTTTTAGCTCTATTACAAAAAGTTCTACTATTCCTTTCTGCCCAAATGGACCACTAGACAGCAGCAGGGATTGTCTTCCACATCAAATTCCCTTTCTTACTTAGGCCTTTTGTTTTCCAGCTGCAGAGATGCTCCTTAACCGACCTAGGCATAACCCAACTGTTACCCATTGATTTGAGAAAATGCATCCAAACCTGTGAGGAGAACAGACAGTGAAGCTATGGATATTTAAAAAACCGATCGGATTGGTTCGGTTTGAAAAAATACCCTGTGAGCACCCTAATTACCAGTCCTCATTGGAGAGAAGCTATGGATGTAGAAATTCATGCCTTACATGAGAATGAAACTTGGGATCTAGTGGTTCCCCCTTCAGATACTTTTGTCATTGGAAGTCGTTGGGTGATTTGGGTCTACTTTGTTAAGCTGAAGTTTGATGGTTCATTAGATCAGTACAAGGCTCGTCTTGCTGCTTAGGGTTACACCCAGGAATATGGCATTGACTATGAAGAGACATTCGCTCTAGTTGCCAAGATTACTACAGTCCGTATTCTCTTGTCTCTTTCTGCTGTGCGTTCATGGTCTATTTATCAACTAGATGTGAAGAATGCCTTTCTTCATGGTGAACTAAAGGAGATAATGCACATGAAACTTCCTCCTGGATATAGTTGTGATCCCTCCCTTCTTTGTCGGTTAAAGAAGTCCCTATATGACCTCAAACATGTTCCCTGGGCATGGTTTGAGAAATTTTGGGATGTTATTGATGGATATAATAGAGTACCTCAGATCACTCTTTCTTTGTTCGTTAAAGATCTCAAGGAATCACAATTCTTCTGTTGTATGCTGATGATATGTTATTGACTGGAGATGATGAGGATGGAATCCAAGAGCTCAAATCTCTTCTTCATAATTCATTTCATATGAAAGACTTGGGTTCTCTTACTTATTTTTTAGGACTGGAAGTTCAACATAGTAATCGAGGCTACTTTGTTTGTCAGCAAAAATATGCTTATGATCTTATTAAACTTGCTAGTATTACGGACTCCAAACAGGTTGGCACACCTTTGGAGCTCAATGTTAAGTTGTCTATGACAGATGGAAACTTGCTTCCTGATGCTAATCAATATTGGCAACTTGTTGGTTCTCTCATTTATCTCACCATGATCCATCTAGACATCTCCCATGCGGTTCATGTTGTTAGTCAATTTGTTTCAGCCCCTCATCAACCTCACATGACTGCTGTACATCAGATTATTTGTTATGTTCGTGGCACTTTATCTTAGAGACTATTATTTCCTCCCTCATTTCCTATTCAATTGAGGGCCTATGCTGATGCAGATTGGGTAGGCTACCCTGACACCAAACGATCTACTTCAGGGTGGTGTGTTTTTATGGGAGATTCTCTCATTTATTGGAAATGCAAGAAGCAATAGACAATTTCTAAGTCATCTACAAAGGCCAAATATAGGGCTATGTCTTCTACCTGTAGTGAGATAGTTTGGCTCCAGTCTCAACTTGCTGGTCTTGGTCTCCACCTTCCCATCCCTATTCCTTCCTTTCTATTTTGATAACACTAGTGCCATCAAGATTGCATTTAATTCAGTGTTCAATGAGAGGACTATGCATATTGAAGTGGACTGCCACTTTATTATAGACTTGTTTCTTGTTGGCTCCATCTCTCTTCCTCATATAGCTTCAGACTTGCAGATTGCAGATATATTTACGAAGCCCATGACAAGATCTAGACATTTGTTTCTTGTGGGCAAACTGATGTCGAAAGTTCAGAAAGAGAGAAAGAGACAACAAATTTGGTGGGTGTGACACAGTCAGTCGACACCCTAAAAGATATATTTATATTAAAAAGGTAAAAGGACAAATCTACCCTTAGTGTACAAAAGAAAGAGAGTACAAAGAATAGTTATACAACAAAGAAAAGTAAAAGTACAAAAATAGCCCTATGTCTAGATCTTCTCGCAATCTCTACACTTCCCCTCAAACTGATTCCTAGGAATAAGCATCAGTTTGTCCATGAGAAATAGATGCCGAGCCTGAGTCATTGCTTTAGTCAACAAGCCTGCTAGTTGGGGCGTAGAGGAGACATGAGGAAGAGATATGATACCCTCAAGAAGGTGATCGCAGATGAAGTGGCAATCAACTTCTATGTGTTTGGTGCCCTCATGGAAGACAGGGTTGGAAGCAATTTTAATTGCACTAGCATTGTTTGCATAGAGAGGAACAAACGATGGTGGTTCATGAAGTATTTCAAATAGAAGAGCTCGGAGCCATATGATCTCACTACACATGGAAGACATAGCCCTGTATTCAGCTTCAGTGGAAGATTTGGACATAGTAGCTTGTTTCTTGCACTTCCACGAGATAAGAGAGTTGCCTAAGAATACACACCAGCTAGTAGTGGACCGTTGGGTGTCAGGGCATTCGACCCAATCAACATCCGCATAAGCCATAAGGTTAATAGAGGATGAGGAAGAGAAAAATATCTTGTGTGACAGGGTGCCTCACACATATCTAATGATCCGATGAACTGTAGATAAATGAAGTTGTCTTGGGGAAGACACAAACTGACTTACTATCTGAACTACATAAGATATATCCGGCCGAGTCATGGTGAGATAGATCAAACTGCTCACTAGTTGACGATAAAGGGTAGGATCTTCAAGAAGAGAACCATCATCTTTTCTAAGTCTCAAATTCAGTTCTAGAGGGGTGTCCACAATCTTAGAATCACTAAGATTTGCCAGTTTAATGAGATCAGCTACATACTTTTGTTGGTTGACAAAGTAGCCACGAGAGTTTCTGCTCACTTCAAGTCCCAAGAAATATGTCAAGGGTCCCAAGTCTTTCATCTTAAAGGACTCACCGAGTAATTGTTGTAGCCTAGCAATTCCTTCTGTATCATCCCCTGTAATGAGAATATCATCGACATGGAGGAGTATAATTGTTACTCCCTGCTTCCACCTTAAGATGAATAAAAGATAATCAGAAGAATTTTGTATAAAGCTAGCATAAGTGATGACAAATCTGAACTTCTCAAACCATGCCCTAGGAGCTTGCTTAAGGACATAAAGTGACTTCTTCAAATGACAAACAAGCTGCGGGTTTGTACAATATCTAGGAGGGGGCTTCATATAGATTATCTCTTTCAACTCCCCATGGAGAAAAGCATTCTTGACATCCATCTAATGGATTGTCCACTGTTTTGTTGCAGATACAGCCATCAGAAGTCGTAAAGTGGTCATTTTAGCTACAGGAGCAAAGGTCTCCTCATAGTCTATCCCATATTCTTGTTTGTAGCCTTGTGCAACCAACCTAGCTTTGTATCTTTCTAGGCTTCCATCAGATTTTAGTTTCACAAAGTAGATCCATCGACTTCCTATGAGAGATGTCTCAGGTGGAGCTTTGACCAGGTCCCAGGTGTCATTCTCAAGAAGGGCTCGAATCTCAGAATCCATGGGATCTTTCCAGTGTGGGTCTACTACATCCTGTTGGTAAGATCTGGGAATGTTTGTGGTAGATAAAACAGCGGAAAAGGAGCTATGGTTTGGTGAAAAACCATAACGGTTAGGTGRGCGAGAAATTCTAGAGGAACGACGTAAAGTAGGAGCAGTAGGTTCAGGGGGAAGGTTAGGTACACTTATTAAGGCAGTTGGAGTGACCAGATCAACAACTGGTGGCGGAGCAGAGGGGGGCATTGAGACTGAAGATGGCCGTTGCTTCCTGAAGTAGGTTTGAATTTGTTGCGGAGGTGACAAAGGAATATCTGAGGTACCTATAGAATCAAAACTGTGCAACAAGGAAATGGAAGGCGCTGGGAATTTTACAATATGTTCAAAAAAGGATGCACTTTCAAGAAAAACTACATTGCGAGAGATTTTAATGTGATGAACTGAAGGATCACAACAAAGGATCCCCTTATGTTTAGAATTGTACCCCATAAAGGCATACAAAGCTGCTTGTGTAGTTAACTTTGTGCGTTCATGAGGTGGAAGGTGGAGAAAACAAGCACAACCAAAAACCCTGAGCATGGATAGGTCTGGGGGTTTGTGAAAGAGAGATTGAAAAGGAGAAGAGTTATTCAAAACAGACGACGGAAGATGATTTATGAGATACATAGCAGTGCTGGTTGCCTCCACCCAAAACCAAGAGGGTACATGGTAATCCTATTGAAGTGTTCTGACTACACTCAAGATATGCCAATTCTTCCTTTTTGCTACCCCGTTTTGTTGTGGGGTGCCTGGACAGGATTTTTGGGGTTGAATTCCATGTCGTTTTAAATAATTTTGGAAATCCCCATCAATATACTCTCCCTCTGAATCCGATCGTAGCACACATATTCGAGCATCAAATTGGGTAGTAACATACGTGTGAAAGTGTTTAGATACAGTGTACACTTCAGATTTCTTTCGAAGAAAATAAACCCAAGTGAAATAGGTGCAGTCATCAATAAATGTTACAAAGTACTTATATCCCAACCATGAGACAATTGGAGACGACCAGACATCACTATGTATTAAATAAAAATGAACTGTTGCATGCTCAGAGTGAGAAGGAAAAGGTAAAATATGACTCTTACATAAACCACAAGTGATGCAATCTTTATTCACATTCTTAAAGGAAACAATAGAAATAGGTAAATTACCAGAAGCAAATAACTGGTCAAGTTTCTTAGAAAATGGATGGCCAAGGCTTTTATGCCACAAATGCCAATCATTATTACAATTATAAGATTCAAAGCTAGAAGTAGTAGAAAGCAAACACGAAGTAGAAGTAGGTGCAGTCTTATTCTTCTCAAATTCCAAAGAAAATAGTCTTCACAGTCTACGCCCCTTCTCCTTTACCTCCCCAGTTTTTTGGTCTTGTATTAAGCAACCATCAGAAGTGAATGAGACATTGTTACCTTCCTTTACAAGTTGGCCAACAGAAATCAAATTAGTGGTAAGCTTAGGTACAAATAAAGTTTTGATAAATGAAACGAAGATGACTTAGAAGTAGATAAATACAAATTTTTACAGCCAATTGTATCCAATTTTTCATCGTTTGCAGCGATAATATGTTTATTAGGAAGATGGGGTTTGGGATACTGATCAAGAGTGGCCCTTGTCATATGGTTAGAGGCTCCTGAGTCAATATACCAGAGGTAGTTCGGTGAAGGGCAATAGGTTAATGACTTACTAGACAGACCAATAGTAGAGAGGCTGAAGAGATGACCGGCGACATGAGATGTTGAATCCGTTCTTCAGACATGCCGCCAGAGGTGTAGTTTTGGCTAGCTACAGAAGTAATAGAGGAGGAGGCATCTGAACCATCTACAATAGTCTGATAGGCCTTGTAGCTTCCTTTCTTCTGATTTGATCCACTACCTTTCTAAGGCTGGGTAGGACATTCAGTATTAATATGGCCGACCTGTTTGCAATATGTGCATGTGTTCTTCTTACAATGGGAGACAATGTGCCCATACTCCTTACATTCATAACATTGTACCTTAGAAAAGTCCTTCCCTTTTGGTTTAGTTGCCAGGAAGACAACATCAATGTTGAAATCTTTCCTTCCATCCAGTGTAGTCTGTGTAGGCAATTTGGTTTCTGCTCTCAAAATCTCTCCAAGGATGGTATCTAAGTCAAGAAGTGTTCCTCGACTCAGGATATTAGATTTGACAACTTTAAACTCAGGCCTTAGATGCATTGGGAAATGCATAATTTTTCTCCTATCAAAGTGTTCATGTACTTCATACAACAGTCTGAAGGATCCTTTCCCATGTGAACTAACTCATATTCTGTCCAAAGGTTGATGAATCCGACATAGTATTCCTGGACCTTTCTATCTCCCTGATGGTATTAGAAGATATCAACTTCTATCTGATAATGTCTAGAGGTGTTCAATTGCTAATAAACTTTCTCGAGATACTGGTACATCTCATAGGTTGTCCTGTACCCTCTCATAGGAATAGCAATATCAATTTCGACTGAACCTAGAATCCATGATGTGATTTTTGCGATGTCAATCTTCCACTGCTTCAGTCCCTTAACATCAGAGTCATCAGGTTTAGATACTGAGCCATCCAGATATCCCCAAAGACTCTTAGCTTTGACATGGAATTGAAAGTTAAACTTCCATAATGCGTAGTTCGTACCATTGAACTTAATAGAAAGAACCTCCATCCTTTCTGATGCCATTGGAAGACAAAAGGCAACAACACACGCTTCCAGAAAATCAAAAAGATTCAAACTAGAGGAAGAAAAAGAGAATACCTTTCAGCTGATGTTCCAAAAAGGTAATTATAATGTTCTGCCGAATGGAATAGTGGATCAAAACCCCTCAAAATCAAAACCTATCCAAACCAAACCAAAGGGATTTAGTAGATTTGCTTTGGGCGACACCGGATCTAAGATTTAAGACTGATTTGATGTCTCTACAAGGAGATCTAAGAAGAAATGTGAATTTGATGGTGCAGCAGTCCAAAAAAAAGATCTATAAAGTTTAGATCTGTAGCCGATCTAGGAAGAAGATTAAAGGACACTTAAGAACTTCTCAAATACTGTTAGAGAGTTCTTGAACCAGTAGTAACTGAGATGTTCAACGAGATGTTATGTGTAGATCAGGCCGTGACCTGCTCTGATACCATGTCAGAGTCAAGTCGAAAGTTCAGAAAGAGAGAAAGAAAGAGACAACAGATTTGGTGGGTGTGACACAATGTGTTAGTCGACACCTTAAAAGATATATTTATATTAAAAAGGTAAAAGGACAAATTTGCCCTTAGTGTACAAAAGAAAGAGAGTACAAAGAATAGTTATACCACAAAGAAAAGTAAAAGTACAAAAATAGCCCTGCGGCTAGATCTTCTCAGTCTCTACAGCTTATGTCCTAGCATTGAGGGGGAGTGTGAACTGTGAGTCTACTTGATGTATTTTATTACTATAATCCCTATTGTACATAGTCTTGTTGTTTTCTTATTCTTGTATTTCCTTTTCGGCCCCTCTAAGGGCCCTTTTGTATTTTCTCCTTTTTATCTTTTAGCCCTCCAAGGGGTCCTCTGGGGGTCGAGTATTCAGATTAGACACTCCTGAAACTCTTGCTCTTCTCTCTTCAAACTGGTAGGTTGACAGCATGTGCATCCATAGAATCTTAAGGGAATGTTGAGAGGAGTCTGGTCACCATACACATGATTAAAGATGGTCTTAAATTAGAGGACATGTAATGGAAATCAATAATCGAGAAAGCTACATGGAAACAACATCACCCAAAACCTTATCTGGCATTTGCATACCAAATAATAAGCTTCTTTTTTATCGTCTTGAGTTGCTTGTTCTGAAAAATGCTTTAACTTACCCAAAAATTATTACGAGTACTCACAAAATACTCCCTCTCCATTATGAGTACGATACACTTTTATTTTTTTATCAAACTAAGTAAGATCCATATGATAAAACTACTGGATAACCCTCATCTTTATTAGATATATCCATGTAAACTATATATAGTTATTAAAAATTGTAATGAAATATTGCAAACTACCTAGTGCAAGATTGGAACAGGACTGCAAAAATTTGAATGAACATTAAAAAACAATGAATCATTTCTTTTATGACTAGGGGAAAAGTGTTCTACAATGTTTGGATATTTCATACATCTGACATTGAAGGCTAGGAAGTGTAGACACAAGCAAATTAAGAAAATTAAATGATAGACAAGGATCTATCAGCAATTTTAACATTGTCTCTAATTGAAAGGACATTGTAGGTGGAAAACAGGGAAGCTGTGTGTGGTAGTCATATGACTGGACGCTCTAGAATCAATAATCGATGTAGAATTAGATGATATGAGATTTGCATGATTAGTAGAAGCATGCTTGCTTGACTGGCAAAAGATGTAGAAGCAATAGCATTACTCCTCTGTAACTCCAACTTAGAAACCAATCTATTGTACCTGGTCATCTCTTCCTTATCATGTACAAGGAACTTTAGAGAACCGGTACTAGGAGCAGTACTTCTAGCCATACTAGCTTTGGGCCTTTTACTGATTAACCACTGACATTGTTCCATTGTTTCACTTCTTAAAACATGGAGAAAAACCATGCAACTTGTAGTTCTTTTGCCTTGTCTTAAACTGTCTAGAAGTATGTGCATTTGTGATCCTCTCTTTAATCGCTTTTCTTAGTAGTTGTCTTACTAGAAGAAAATGCATTATGAGCACTACACCAAAGAATAAGCCTCATTAATAGGAGTTTCTTTTCCTCCCAAAATCTACATCCATAGATTTCAAGGTACCAAGGAGAGGCTAGGTGATAGGAGGGCACATTGTTGCGTAGGTGAAGGATTATTATTATTTTTTAAATAAAAACCATGACTCCTAGGGTGATTCCTCGAGTTCCATAGTGACCAGAAACCATCTTTCAATAGTAATTATCTATAACCTTCATAAAAAGTACAAACTTTATATTAAAACATGAAAACCAGCATATTCATGAGAAGAAAAGGAAAAAAGAAAAAAAATAAAAAAGCATACTGGTTAGGATGGAATGCATTTATTGGACAAAGTTTTAAGTTCTTGCTTATCAGTGCAGGTTTCAAACTCTTTGAGGGTTCAAGAAAACATTCACCAACACGTTTGTTGATTGAACAAAAAAAAATGGTAATAGAAAAAGATAGTATATAAACCTACAAATTATTAATTTCATTTAATAATGCCTATTTTATTATCAATTTTTTTGAAGAATAAGGATAAAAAGATTTTATTAAAAGGAAAACAAGTACAATCAGATCAGGTGTCAAGGACCTTCAAGGTGACACACTAGTATATCAGTCCAAATTAAAAAGATTTGCGTTACAAGCTTGGATCTCAAGAAGATAGAAATTTTCTGTGAAGTCTGAACTTCTTGTTTGCTCAAATTCTTTAATGGAGAGAACCCATTCTGTGACGACTTTTCTGACTATTGCAACCACAGCTTCAAGACTCTTTTCTTTATCCTCAAAGAGCCTTCTATTCCTCTCACACCACACAGTCCAGCACACTGCAAATGGTATGCAGCTCCAAACAATTCTGGCTTTCTTGCTTCCTCTGAACCTTGGCCAAGAAGAGAAAATTTCTGCTGTTGAGGAAGGCTGGAAAGTGGGAACTCCAAAAAGGAAGGAGTAGTATCTCCATATAAAGTCTGCCCATTTGAAGGACAAGAACAAGTGGAAAGCAGATTCTTTCTCCAACTTACACATGTAACAGTAGCTAGCCATGATGAATCCTCTGCTCTTCAAGTGTTCTGATATGAGAATACTATTCTACACAATCGACCAAGCAAAGCCCTTAAATCTCGGAGGGACTGGATTCCCACACATCCCACTTGATCACTTGCCACGTGTTCTTTGATGAGACCCAAGTAGAAAGATTTCACTGAAAACTTTCCATTCCTGCATTCTTTCCACCACAGACCATCCTGATTAGCTGAACAGATTTTTGTTTTCTCTAACTTGTTCAACAGCAGTATACACTCTCCACCTCTCGATCAAGCAGAGGCCTTCTAAACTTGGGGCTCCAGCTTGTAAGTCTTGGACAGATGTCACATAACTTCCCTGCCCCACACCAATCATCTTCCCAGAACCTTACTCTAGACCCATCTCCTACATTGAATCTTATAAAATTCTTGAAGTCTTGGTTATAAAACTCATTATACCCTTTCAAAGACTTACTCCATATGAGTTTGAAACCTCCCTCTACTCCCACCCAAATCTTACCACTCCATATTTCCCCACCACCACTGTTTTCCACAATGATTCCCTCTCCTTCTCCAACCCAAATCTCCAAAGCCATTTACCTAACAAGGTTTTGTTAATGGTCTTCACCCTTCTCAACCCAGCCCCCCCCCCCATTGCTTTTGGCCTGCAAACCTTATCCCACTTCACTAGGTGAAGCATCTTAGGCCCCTTTGCCCCCTTCTCATGGGAAGTCCCTTTGAAGGTACTCTATCTTGTTGGCTATTTCTGCTGGTACTTTCAGCAAGGAGAGGGTAATAGGTGGGAAGACTTGACCACACACTTCGGATAAGTGTAATTCTACCTCCTAGTGAGAGGTATCTTGCCTTCCACTTTTCCAATCTCATCTCCACTCTCTCAATGAGGGGTTTCCACGTGCTAACTGAACCAAATTTGGCTCCAACTGGGAGACCCAGATAAGAGAATGGAAGCACCCGTATCCTGCACTCCAGAACTGCTGCAAACTGTGCCATGTCTTCTTGGCTGATCTCTCTAATTACTATCTGATTACTTTTCTCCAGATGATTTACTTTCAGGCCTGTTAGCAACTCAAAGTTAGCTAACAGCGCCCTTACATTCAGCACCTGATCTACATATGCATCTAAGAAGATAAGAGTGTTGTCCACAAATTGCAGATGGGATATATATGGTCCTTCTGATCCTGCATGAAAGCCTTCCAACCAACCCTGCTGAACTCCTATTTTCAATAATAAATTTAGGACTTCTATTACCAACACAAACAGTAGTGGGGAAAGTGGATGCCCTTATCTCAGCCCCCTAGAAGCTTGAAAGAACTCTGTAGACACCCCGTTGAGAAGCAATGAAAAAGAGACAGATGAGATACTACCGTATATCCAACCCCTCCATTTTCCCCAAATCCCATAAGCCTTTGGACTTCCTCCAAAAGTCCCCACTCCACATGATCATAAGCTTTTTAATATCTAGTTTGCACACCAAACCGGGTCTCCCACTTCATATCCTCGAGTCATTACACTCACTTGCCACCATCACACCTCCACGATTTGTCTCCCTCCCACAAAAGCCATTTGGGTTTCACCTATTACCTCATGAAGCACTTCCTTCAGTCTACTTGATAGGACTTTGGCCAAGAGTTTACAAGGGCCACTTATTAAACAAATTTTGTTTATGTTAACAGTCCCTGCCTCCGTCTGTAATAGTGCAATAAAGGTTGAATTAACTCTCATTTCCATATTTTTGTTTGCACAAAATCCCTTGATTATTTCCATGAAATCATCTTCCAAGAAATGCCAGCATTGCTTTATGAAATTAAAATTAAACCCATCAGGTCCCGGAGATTTATCTCCATTGATCCTCTTCAAGGCCTTAACTTCACCCATCAGGTCCCGGAGCTTTATCTCCATTCATCCTCTTCAAGTCCTCCTTAACTTCACCCCCCTCAATTTCCTTTTCCAATCATTCGGATGCTCTCTCAGTTTTCTTGATTCAACATCTCCCAGAGAAATCCATCCCCATTGTCTCCCTGTATACAACTTATTGTAAAAGTCCACCACTAGTCTTTGAATTTCATCCCTGTTTTCAGCCTCTTTCTCCCCTACCTGAATTCTAGTAATCAGATTCCTTCTTCAATCCTGTCTTCAGCCTTCTTCATGGAAGAAGGCTGTGTTGAAGTAACCAAACATTTTCAAATCTAAAAGGCCTCAGATCTGATATCTCTGTTTATTTTCTTAATAGAATTGGTTTGTGGTCTGATAAATACTTCTGTAAAGGTTCCTGCACTAGATCTCTCACGTGCTCCCTCTAATCCCCGGAAAGAAGAAATCTATCCAGCCTTCTTAGGATCGCTGAATATTGACCATTTGACCATGTGAACTTTCCATCACTCAAGGGAAGGTCAGACAGCTCATGGTCATTGATAAAATCCTCGAACTTCCTCATTCCCACACTAATTCTCCTCTCCCTCTCCCATTTCATCTCACTTCTCCTTTTGACAACATTAAAATTTTCCTCCCAAGCACCATGGGCCCTCCCAACTTTGTTGAACCCTACTCTAACTCCTCCCAAAACTCCATTTCTCCCCCTCCTCATTTGTCCCATACACATTTGTCGCTCCCCAAGCCCATTCCCCTTCCACCTCTTGTAAGTAGACTGGCACCAAAAACTTCCCGTGCAAGACCCCTAATTTCCTAAAAACACTCGAATCCAACAAAATGACCAAACCCCCTGTCAGCCCCTCTGCATTCAACTCCAGCTAATCTCTGCTTCCCCTTCCTCAGATTTCATGCATTATTCCTATGCCAAAATCTTCTAATTTCGTCTCCTGCAGGAATACAGCTTTAGGCCTCTGTTTCCTAATCAGATTGCTCACCAAGGTTCAAAGTATCAATATGCCCGTGTATCGACAGAGGCATATTGGTACTTAAAACCACAGTTGTATCGGGACCCTGACGATATGATACGATACGCCCGATACAAGGCGTATCGTATCGAAATTTTGAACCTTTCTCACCAAAGACCTCCTATTCCCCTCCCTTAGACCCCTAACGTTCCAACTTAATAACTTCATCCTCCTCCCTTTTATCTTCTCGGCACCTCCACACTACATCCTTCAGTTTTCTTCTACATTGTGTTCCTCCTCTCCCCCTTCTTCATCCCAACTCTTTCCTTTTCACTTCTTTTGACTTCTTGGCTTTCACTTCCTGTTTGTTTTTTCTCGATTTTTTTGAAGGCTAGTTTAGCAGATCCCTCTTCTCCCCAAAAAAAGAGGCCGAGTGACTTTCCTACTGCAACTTCTTTGTCGACTAACTTATTTAAATTCAACTCCCCTTTTTTATCTATCACACAACTTCCCCTCTCGGTCCCTTCCTATGTTTCTCCTTGAATGTTTTGCTCTATTACTCCTTCCTCTGGATCCCCCTTTCTTGCACTCAAATTCTTTTGCACCCCTTCTATCTCCTAGCCTAGCCTCGATGTCTTCCTTTTGTTGTAGACCTTCTTTTGCCCACTCTTTCCTTCTATCTCTCCCTACTGCTTCCTCTTCCCCACACTTTCCCTACCTTTCTCTACCTCTTCCTTCCTCCTTCCAGAACCTTCGCCCACTACCCCCGTAGGAATAATGCAGAATCAACACTTGCTCCGCTTGGTCTACACTCACAACCTCTGGGTGATCAATACACTATGGCTAGTTCCCCTATTTTGGAGTCTCCTTTGATATTTCTGGTTCGGTGGATTGGGTTGGATGTTTGGTTTCTCTTTTCCTCCTATTCCTTTCTCTTAGCACTGTTGTTGACTTCCCATCTTTTGCAGATTTCATTATGACCCAAAGCCACTCCTCCCTTCCTCTTATCCTCTCCGGTTTCTTATTCCTCTCACCTTTAGTCTTTTTATTTCCAATTGTGCCTCTCCTTTTTAATACTCCAAAATCCACGAGCAGGACTCCCTGGAGTTCTTCGTCTTTCTATGGGCCCCACTTATTAATTCCTTCCCCCCTTTTCCTTCTTAATTTCTTCTCTTCCAAATGTCTTTTTCGGTTTACATCATCACTGGACTTTCTCTCCATCTCTTTTGCCACGTGCCCTTTTATCCTTACATCTTTTGAAATACCCACTTTGCCCTTTGTTAGATCCCCTCCCTCTATCTCCTTCCTTGTTCTGATGGTGATGGCTCGTCTCCCTCTCCCTTGCCTCATTCCCTTGCTCCTTTTGGTTAGGCTTCCCCTTCCTCGGTTCCTTCGTCCCGTCTGATGCCTTACCCTTTCTCATCAAACTTGGGAAAGTGAAATTCTCCCCTTCTACTAATTATCTCAGGTCATAGGTCTCACCTGCGAACCTCAAGATTGCATTGGCTTGGGATGTCTCACCTACTAGCAACCTCACCATTTCCAACTTATCCTACGACCTGTTCTTGTCATCGAACTGCATGAACTCCCTGCAATAGCTTCCTATCATCTCAAAAGTGGCTATACTCCAAGCGTGTAGAGGGATACCGACTACGTTTATCCACACAACCCTCCTCCTTCTTTGGGCAGACAGTGCACCAGCCGCTAGAAACCACCAATCTAGCCAGAGGTCAAGCTCTCTCTCCTTTGGTGACTCTTGCCTCAAAGTTAGCTCTGCCGCCTCCTTGCTGTGGAACATGAACAAAAACAAACCCCCGTTCAGTTTCCTACTCCCATCAGCTTCTCCTTTCCCCACTTGATCGTCGCCCATACCTCTACCTTCTCCACTTCCAAATCCACTCCAACAAACCTTCCTACTAAGCTCGATTCCAGCACCTGCATTCATTCTTCCATCTTCCCTATCCTCCTAACATCAACTTTAATACATTTTCCTTACTTCGATGTCATCCCTCACACATTGATGTAGCGACTTTGCTACATGGATCACCAATTTGTTTACCTTTTCAAAAACAAGAATTTACCCCCATAGTTGGCTGATCTATTCATCAGCTAAGCTATAAAATCTTTCATCATAAAAGGCAAAGCCATATGGTCGAAGATGCGCTTTTAGGTGATAGGGCCTCATCTATTTTATTATCATAATCCTAAGAAATAAATAATACAAAAATATTTCATAGTGCCATGTACAAAATAGGTAGGTGCTTAAGCAAAGTGACCCTCCATGGATGCCTTGTCACCTAGGTGCCTACCTAGGCATTACCTTGAGAACTATGTCTGCATCTTTATTATCTAAAATTTAGGGACATGACCATCTATAAACTTAAGCACATGATTCTGCTCTAGATGGGCCATGCACATCTTTGCATTATTCTCATCATTCCATGGGAAGGACTAGTAGTGATCTTAATTCTTCCCATATTCCACTCAGTGTAATAAATATTAAGGAAGACACTGCTCCTCTATCTAAAATAAAAATCTTTTGATTCAACTAATAAATTTTTTTAACCTTTTCATTGTCCCTGTTGTATATCTTAACTTCCCTTTTCTGCTAACATAAATCTTCATGGATTGAGACCAGTCCAGTAGTTTGTTCTATCAAGATGTATGTTAGTAATAAGAAAGCTGGGCCCATCAGAAACACCTTCCYCAACCATGGCAAAGGGAAGAAGTAGAAAAGAGAATGTGGCAAAGGGAGCAAATACTGATAAAAAAAACATATTAAGAGAACAAATGGCAAAGGGAACAATGGAATCAGAAGCCAAAAGAAAGTTACAAATCAACAATCACGCAGGTCACTCCCATCAAGGCTGAAAGATCATCTCAGTCATCATTTTTTGAATCACAACCTTTGTGAATGGGGAATGCATAGTCGGCCTAACAGTACAAAAGCAATTGCCCATTGTTCAGAAAACCGGACCGGACTGGTTGAACCATGACCTAGGCATTGGCCAGTATGGTCATATGTTAAGAACTATTGAAGTTCGACCTGCCCTAGAATTCTGTCTTGTTCGTTGAYTGTAAAGTAAAGTGAACAGCAAGAAGTAGAAGTAGGAGAGGAAAGAAGAAGAGAGAAAAGAGAGGTCTGGTTCGAATTAGAGAAAAAGTTATCCCTAGATTCGGCCAGACCTGTTATTATATTATTAACTTATTGGAAAAGACTTAAGTGCCCTTATTTAAGTAAGAGGCACTCGAACTAATGTAATAGTACACATCAACATTCTCAACAAGTGCAAAGACCAAAATACCCCTTCACTAACACCACTAACAAGAACCATAATTCATGAAAAACCGGTCAGAACTGGCTGACCGGTTGGTTTAACCAGAAAACCAATAAACGGGTCTTGTTGCTTCTAGACTGGATGTGCCTGGACCCCCTAACCCAGATAAAAGGGTTTGGTCTCTAACCCTGGTTGGCTCCTTCACTTGTGCTTCTTTCTTTAAAGCCCTTTGTTCCAACCCTTCCTCTCAGGTTTTCCCTGTTAAAGAGGTCTGGTCAAGGCCAATTCCTCCTAAAATAGCAGTGTTCTGTTGGGAAGCCTATTTGGGTAAGATCAATACGATGGAAAACTTGCAAAAGAAGAAACCCTACTTGTGTTTGTCCCTAAATTGGTGCTTTATGTGTAAAGTGAAGGGTGAGGATTGTAACCATTTGCTGATAACATGCTCTTTTGCTGCCATTATTTGGAACTATTTGGGTGCAGGTGGAACTTGCCTTCCAAAGTAAAGTTGCTGTTCGCTCCGGCTGCCTTTGGGAGATTGACAAAAAGAGGGAAGCTAATGTGGAAATGTCTTAGAGCTGCTACCTTGTGGATGTTATGGGAGGAGAGAAATGCTAGATCATTTCAAGAAAAGGAAAGAGTCTTGCTGAAATTAAGGAATGCATATTGACAAGGACAGTCTCGTGGCTGAAATCTTCACACTTGTTGGCAAATTACTCCTTTGACGACTTAGGAGAAACTGGGCAACAGTGGCTTCTACAATCTCCACGAAGAACAAATCACAAGCTGAATGGAAATCCCCACCGGATGGAGTGGTAAAATTGAAATTTGATGGTAGCTGCCAAGGTAACTCAGGGCCATCCGGAATAGGAGGGATCCTGAGAGACAAGGACAATAACATGTTGTCTTTATTTTCAGGACCAGTGGGTGTTGGTGATTCTGTAACGGCAGAGATACTAGCATTGGTACAAGGTATACAGATGGCTAGTTATCTTGGAGTGAATAATTTGATAGTAGAAGGGAATTCCAAGGTAATAGTGGGCTGGTTGACAAGTCCAGAAACAGCTTGTTGGGGCTACAGGGATTTGTTAAAGAAAGTTAAATGGCTGACAAGAAATATGTCAGTCAGGTTTCAGTGGGTCAGCAGATTAGCAAATGCAATGGCTGATTCTCTGGCCAAGCAAGGGGTGTCAAGGGGAGATCTGTTTTGGGCCACTTTATAATTGTGCTTCAGGCTGGTGTATGTTCAGTGGTTATGGTTCAGTCCTAGGGGGTGGTAACACCTCGTGCCTCCTCTTAGACTGACTGTATTGTTGTTATTTGAATTAATAGAACTATTCTCATTTATCAAAAAAAAAATTTGCTACCTAAAAAAATTCTCAGATCAATTCCAGATTGTTCCAAATTATGTTACACACTAAACAATGTAGAAAATCATCCCAAAAATACCCAATTGAGCGAACCGATCTATAACTCCAAATCTGATTTATTCTGAAGGTTTTCACAAAACTTCTTGAAAAGATATATACTGTATTCTGATCTCCATGAACCTTATATAAAAATTTTCCTTAATTCTTTCTCTTTCAGAATCTAGGGTTCTCCAAACATGGGTTCACTTTGTCCGTATAGCTGCTGGAATCATCTGTGTGGTTGATGATGATAGCAATCTCCTTGGTTGCTTAGTTTATTAAGAATGCCTGTCCAACACTCCAAATCTAATCTGCTTTGATACCAACTTGCAAGTGATGTGTTGTGTGTGACAAAGAAAGAAAGAAAAAGGACAATTGAAGGAGAAAGAATAAAAGAGTAAGAAAAGTTTTTCCACACCCACTCTTTCTATTACTTATGAGAGTTACAAAAGAGGTTTAAATAGATAAATATGCCCTCATATAGCATAACTCATGTACTGCTACATTTACCATTAAAAGCAAGAAGTCCATGGAGAATATATGGCAAGATCTGGTTACAAAAGATTTTACCATGACATGGTATTTATTATGTTGCGAAATATAGAGGGAGAAAAGTGGAAGATTTTCTTTATTGATGATGAAAACATATTGAGCACACACCTTAAATAAGAAAAGATAGGAAAGACAAAACCCCTAGAGTTTTTCTCAATCAGGGATTGACTAAATCTTTCCCTTAATCCTAGGATATGACTTTCCTAAACTTATTCAAATCAAATCATATCTTTCCTAATTTGCCACAAATCCTGTCTTTCTTAATTTGCCGACACTCCCCCTCAAGTTGGTGCAAAGATATCTATCATGCCCAACTTGCTAACTTGAAGTTCAAATGGCTGTCTCAACAAGCCCTTAGTCAAAACATCTGCAACTTGCTGCGTGGTTGGTACAAACGGAGTGCAGATTATTCTTCAAGCTTCTCCTTTATAAAGTGTCTGTCAATCTCAACATGTTTAGTCCTG
>NW_010729328.1:411437-445927 GCF_000365185.1 Nelumbo nucifera
CATGTTGCGAAATATAGAGGGAGAAAAGAAGAAGATTTTCTTTATTGATGATGAAAACATATTGAGCATACACCTTAAATAAGAAAAGATAGGAAAGACAAAACCCCTAGAATTTCTCTCAATCAGAGATTGACTAAATCTTTCCCTTAATCCTAGGATATGACTTTCCTAAATTTATTCAAATCTAGTCTTTCCTAAATTTATTCAAATCAAATCATATCTTTCTTAATTTGCCGCAAATCTTGTCTTTCTTAATTTGCCGACATATTATATAAAAACCTTTGCATCGACTGCCCTGATGATTCATTTGGGTACTTGTTTTACTAGCAGGAAAATGATCTTGGCTACTAGTTAGATGTCAATGATGCTTTTTTACATGATGTCTCTAAAGAGAGGTGTATGTTACCTGCTCTAGAGTTTACAACTCTTGGACATTCAAGGAAGGTGTACCTGTTAAAGAAGGCTATCTATGGGGTCAGACAATCACCTTAAATGTGTTTTGATAGATTTAGTAAAACTTCAAAGAAGTTTGGATTTGGACAATAGCATGCAAGTTGTACGATTTGAGAAGCATGATATGAATTTTACCCCAATGCTTGTTGTATATGTAGATGACATTGTCTTGACTAGCAATTGTCTTACAAAGGCCAAAAGCTTGAAGGACTTTAGCATCTACATTTGAGATAAAGGACTTGGGTAGTCTTAACTCTTAAGTACATTTTGGGCATAGAGTTGGCAAGGTCAAAGAATGCTTGTTGGAAAACCACCAATATAGGGTCTGAGAGTAGGCCTGATGTTGATTAGAGGATTAAACATGTGCACAATCCAAAGTTTCCCCTACTTGGCTGATTTGGACAATGATGTGTGTGAACTGAATTCAGATCTAGGAGAAAACAGATCTAGGGGTGTCTAGAATAGTCGACCCCCACCCCAAAGAGCCTCTTTTATATTAAAGAGATAAAAAGTATGTACAGTTACAAGAATGCCCTTACATGGCTGAAAGATAAAAAGAACAACTAAATAAATAAGAACTATGATACTATACAACAAGGACTACTCTAATAATGTACATCAAGATATTATCTTCACACTCCCCCTCAAACTGATGCGTAGACATTAGCATCAGTTTGCCCATAAGAATGAGATGTTGACTCTTAGTTATGGCCTTGGTGAAGATGTTGGCAATCTGCATGTGAGTGGCAACATGAGGAACAAATATAGAGCTTGCAACAAGGAGGTCTCTAATAAAGTAACAATCCACCTCGATATGTTTAGTCCTCTCATGAAAGACTGGATTAGACGCGACCTTGATAGCACTGGTGTTTTCGGCATATAGAGGGATAGGAGTAGGAAGAGAAATCCCAAGATCAATGAAAAGTGACTTTAGCCAAACAATCTCGCTACATGCAGAAGACATAGCTCTATACTCGGCTTCAGTGGAAGACTTAGAGACAGTTTGCTGTTTCTTGCACTTCCAATAGATGAGAGAGTCACCTATGAAGACACACCACCCAGTAGTGGATCGGCGAGTGTCAGGGCAACCAGTCCAATCAGCATCAACATAAACCCTCAACTGTATGGATGATGAGGAAGAGAGAAACAGTCCYCGAGAGGTTGTCTCGAACATAACGGTTGATCCAGCGAACTGCAGTCATGTGAGGTTGTCTTGGGGCAGAGACAAATTGACTAACGACCTGAATAGCATGTGAGATATCAGACCTGGTCATAAAAGATAGATCAAAGAGCCAACAAGCTGATGGTACAGGGTGGCATCAGGAAGGATGAGGCCTTTGGATTTGGATAGCTTGACATTCAGCTCCAGGGGGGTATCAACATGTTTCTCATCAGTGATTCCAGATAGTTTGATGAGATCAGAGGCGTATTTTTGTTGACAAATAAAATACCCTCGACTGCTACGATGAACCTCCAAACCCAAGAAGTAAATGAGAGGACCCAGGTCCTTCATATGAAATGAGTTATGAAGTAAGGACTTCAGCTCACAAATGCCATCATAGTCATCCCCCGTTAGGAGCATGTCATCAACATATAATAGAAGAATAGTAATACCCTGGGGTCTTCTCTTAACAAAGAGGGAGTAGTCAGAGGAACTCTGATTATACCAGCTGCAACAAAAACATCTTGGAAGCGCTCAAACCAAGCCCTAGGTGCTTGCTTCAGGCCATATAAAGACTTCTTTAGGTGACAGACACGTGAAGGATCATTGCAATATCTAGGTGGAGGTTTCATGTAGATTGTCTCCTTTAATTCGCCATGAACACATTCTTCACATCGAATTGATAAATAGTCTAGGAATAAACAACAGAAATGGCCATAAGAGTCCAAACTGTGGTGATCTTAGGGACCGGGGCAAATGTTTCTTCATAATCAATCCCATATCCTGACTGTATCCTTGGGCAACTAACCGGGCCTTATATCAATCAAGAGAGCCATCCATAGCTTCTTTCCACTGAGGACTTCTAATGGGTTGCTGAAAAGATCTAGGGATATCTGTGGAAGAAAATACAACAGAAAAGGAACTATGGTTTGAAGGAAAACCATAGCGGTTAGGAGGTCTAGAGATACGGGTAGAACGGCGAAGTGGAATAACTGAACTACTATCTGAAATAGGAGGATCTTGGGTCAAGGTATCACTTATAGAGGATATCTGAGATGAATGCTCTGGATCGGGTAGAAGGGGGGTTGTAGGTGCAGGAGCCGGGACACGTAGCCGCTTGTGGGTGAAGACAAGAAGACCTCTCTTGGTTGAGGAAGTAGTAGTGGAAGGAGCAGACAATCTAGCAACCCCAACAAAGAAGGAGATATGTTCAAGAAACACAACATTGCGAGAAATCCGAATACAGATGATGGAAGACTGAGCAGTTAATTTAGATCGTCCACGAACAAGAAGATGGACAAAACAAAGACATCCAAAAACATGAAGGCTAGAGAAATCTGGGGGATAACCAAAAAGTTTTTGGAAGGGAGAGGTGTTGCCTAGAACACTGAAAATGTGGAGTTTCTGGGAATGTGTTTTGCTTCTACCCAAAACGAAGTTGGAGTATGAGACTCCTATAGTAATGTCCGCACAACACTGAGAATGTGTTTGTTCTTCCGTTCTTCTACACCATTCTGTTGTGGAGTTTCTGGGCAGCTGCGCTGAGACTGAATTCCATGACTCCTCAAATATGCCAGGAAGTCTCCATCTCTATATTCTCCCCCTGAATCTGAGCGGAGGATAGTCACTGCACTTGAGTCGATTTTGCACCATAGTATGAAACGATTTAAATGCACCAAAGACTTCTGATTTGTGTCGTAGAAAATAAATCCAAGTATATCTAGTACTATCATCTATAAATAATACGGAATATCTGTACCCCAATCGTGAAGTAATAGAAGCTGACCAAACATCACTATGTATTATCTCAAAAGGTTTAGTGGCATGTTCAGATTTATGAAGAAATGGTAAAACATGACTTTTACTCAAACAACACGTAGTGCAAGAAACATCAAAAGTATCAACAGGGGGAATTTTATTCTTAATCAAACCAGAGTCAAACAAAAGTTTTAATTTTTGGGAATATGGATGACCCAATCGTTTATGCCATAAATCCCAAATATTATTTCTATAAGTCAACATAGAATCAGACAAAGAAGAACTAAGTAAAGTTGAGGATGCCCCCAGTTGAGACTTATCGAACTCCAGTGCAAATAGACGGCCTAGCCTACGCCCCTTCCCTTTCACCTTCCTAGTGTACCGGTCCTGAATCAAGCAACCATCATGAGAAAAAGTGAGAACATTTCCTTCATCAACAAGTTGACCAACAAAATTAAGATTAGTAGTAAGGTTGGGTACTAAGAGGGTTTTGGAAAGAGGAAAGGATCTAGTTGGTGACAGTTGACGAGACAGATCATCACTTCCAATGATGTCTAACTTTTCACCATTAGCAGTAATAATATGTTTATGGTGAGTTTTAGTGGAAGGGATTGGGTGGTTGAGGTAGGCTCCTGTCATATGGTTGGTGGCACCTGAATCTATAATCCAAGCATGTGAAGGGGAAGAACATTATGCAGAGAACTTACCAGACAAGTCAATAGCAGAGAAAGCAGAAGAAATAGCAGAAGATACCAGTTGCCGAACCCTTTCTTCATCCATGACACTTGTTGATTCACCTTTCATTGAGGACTCACCCTTGGTAGATACAGTGTCTGTTGCTGGTCTATCTGTTGCCTGATAGGCCCGGTGCTGAGTCTTTTTCTAAGAGCCCTTAGCTGGTCGGACTGGACAGTCTCGAATGATGTGATTATGTTGCTTGCAATAGGTACACACATTCTTCTTCTTACAATGAGATGCTATATGTCCAAAACCCTTACACTCATAGCACTGGGTTTTGGAGAGGTCTTTGGAGGTTGGCTTCTTACCCCCATGAGCAACAAAGGCCATTTCAGCCCCAACTTCAGCCATCTTCCCATCAAACCCGGCTGCAGTGAGAAGTCTAGTCTCTTTTCTCAGAAGTTCCCCTAAAACAGAATCCATATCTGGAAGTGTTCCCCTACTTAGAATGTTGGACCTGATTATCTCGTATTCAGGTTTGAGTCTCATCAAGAACTGAGTCACCTTTCTCTTCTCAAAGTGCTTCTGAAGATATTTTACACACTCCACTGGATCTGAGGGTTCAATGTTAACAATCTCATATTCAGCCCATAAATCAAGAAAACCAGAATAATACTCCTGTATCCTCCTATCTCCTTGGCTGTAAGAGAATATTTCTGATTCTATCTGATATTGCTTAGATACATTGGATTGTTGATAAACCTTTTCTAGGTACATATACATCTCATGTGCTGTTTTCATTCTCCTCGTGGGAACAGATATATGATAGTCAATAGAACTCAGAATCCAAGAAACAAGTTTACCATTGTCCAACTTCCGTTGTTGTAAAGCTTTGGCCTCGGTCTCAGCTGGTTTGGTGACTGTTCCATTCAGATATCCTTCTAAACCCTTTCCCTCAACATAAAAGTCAAAGTGAAACTTCCACATCCCATAGTTCTGTTCATTCATCTTTATAGGGATGATATCACCTCTATCTAAAGCCATTTCAGCAAGAAAAAAGCACAAATAGGGTTTGACTGAAGTTTAAAGAAATTAATCTGAAGCAAAACTTGATCCAAAGACGAGAAATAGGCTGTAATCAATCCAAGAGAGTAAAAAAACTGAGATAGAAACCCCTTACTTTCACCGGAGATTGTTCAAGATCCAAAATGAAGAGAGGCTGAACACACAGTCCAGAAAAGGAAAGTCTGGGTGCAGCGGCCAAGAAGAAGAGTCCAGATCTCTCTCAAAATTTCACGGATCTCCATGAAAATTTTAGAATCTGTTGAGAAGGGTTGGGCGACAACTCCTTTCAATTCTTGCTGCAAACGGAGATCAAACGAGAGAGATCCAATAAAATCTCTCTCTTTGGGTGTGGAGAAAACAGAAGAGGAGTTCCTGGATAGATCAAAACAGTCCACGGCCACTTGACAGAAATGTAGGTTTTCAATAGATCACGAGGGCAAGACGGATCAGAGAGAAGGAAGATCAAAGAGCAACCTGCTCTGATACCATGTGAACTGAATTCAGATCTAGGAGAAAACAGATATAGGGGTGTCCAGAATAGTCGACCCCCACCCCAAAGAGCCTCTTTTATATTAAAGAGATAAAAAGTATGTACGGTTACAAGAATGCCCTTACAGGGCTGAAAGATAAAAAGAACAAATAAAATAATAAGAACTATGATACTGTACAACAAGGACTACTCTAATAATGTACATCAAGATATATCTTCACAATGTGATTGATCCACATGGAAGAATTTGCCTTTTTCTGTTTTATGGTAAAGAAATTGGAGATTAAATTTTCTAAGCAACCGATACAGTTTTTCTTGTTCATATTTTTGAAAGGTACTTTTCCGCCCCATTCATTTTTAGCCTTTTAGGTAAATCACTTATGCCGTTAGTGTTTCCCAAGTAATGCTTTTAGGTAAATCACTTATGCCGTTAGTGTTTCCCAAGTAATGCTTTTAGGTAAATCACTTATGCCGTTAGTGTTTCCCAAGTAATGCTTTTAGGTAAATCACTTGTGCCGTTAGTGTTTCCCAAGTAATGCTTTTATCTTTTTGTCTTTACATTTTAGCACTTGTTTAATGAGCATTTTTGTTTCATTAAATTTTAGAATCTTTTCCCTCTAGGTGGGAAAGCAACTTACCCACTTGGGATAATCTTGACAAGATAAGGTCATTGATCTATGACTCACAGTCATTGAATTGCAACTTCTGATTTATTTAATCTACACTGAAGGTAAATTCTAATCGCTGTGCATGTCTTGTATGATAGTTAAAACCAGCCCTAGTGTCACTGATGCAGCCATGACACGACTTGCTCAAGGGACGAAGGTTCTTTCAGAAGGGGGACGTGATAAAGTTTTTCACCAGATGTTTGGGATTTTGCCTGATGAGAAAGTCCTTAAGGCATATTCTTGTTATCTTTCAACTTCCTCAGGACCTGTGATTGGAACACTCTATATATCCACAAAAAGAGTCGCCTTCTGCAGTGACAGTCCTCTTTGTCATTATACTGCTTCAGGACAGGAATGGATGTATTACAAGGTATTCTTTTTTGTCCATGCAATTACAATCTGTTTATCATAGAATCCTTTTTCATATTTTATCTTTCATCATCATTACAAAGTTCTATAGTTAATCAATTAGATTCTTCCCTTTATATTCTAAGCTATTTCTGAAAATGGAAGGATTAGGTGGCCAATCTGAACCAGACATTGGCTGAGGATTTTGGATACAGAATGTGTTTAATCCCCTCCCCATGTTGGCCATATAGCACACATTGTATTCAATGTTTACAAATAGAGTTATGCTTCTAGAATTATTATTATTATTGTTGTTGTTGTTGTTGCTATTAAATCAAAACCTTCATACATAAAAGAGATTATTTCAGATATGTGGCTAAAACATTCAATTGAGCTTATTTCAGTGATGTCTGGACATCACTTGCTAATTCTCGGCTTGGAAAGAAGTGTACTTGAATATGTTTTCTTAGATAGAAGATGGAAGTGTTTCCAACATTCAAGTTGTTTCATGCAATGGTCTGAGTTTGCTTCAGATCACTAGTATTCTCCACTCGAATTTAGGGGGAGAATTCCTTGATGGGGAACAATGGAATAGAATCTCAACAAAGATGTCCAAGTATACCTCAATAGAATAGAGTTGCAGTGCTAGAATGACCATATTATGAGCATCATGTGGACCATGTTACAGGATTTTCATGCTCCGGCTTCTTTTTCGGTAGAGACTGCTAGTATAGCTATGTTTTTGATCAATCTCCTTTCCCCTAGTGTTCTTAACAATGTTTCTCTCTTTCAAAAATTGTTTGGTTATCTTCCTGGTTTCTCTAATACTCATGTCTTTGGTTGTCCTTAATTTGTTCATCTCCCCCACTTGAATGTACTACTCTGTTGGCTCAATCTGCTTTGTGCACTTTTGTGGGATATAGTCATGATCATGGGGGATTCTTGTGCTATGATCCTGCTCATCACATACATATTTCCCTTAGTGCTGTATTTCTTGAGCATATTTCTTTCTTTGTTAGTATTGCTTAGTTGACTACTTTTGTTTCTATTTGTAGAGTTTTAATTCATAGGATACCTCTGATTCTCCTGCCAAGGGGGATTTGCTTGTTTATCAACGTAAAAGGTTACATGCTATAGCACCTACCCTCCTTCCAACTCTAGAATTTGATCACAACCTTCTCCTATGTTTGTATGTGATACTCTTCTTCTCGATATTTCTAGTTCTCACCTCTTCTGTTCCTTTGCGCTATTCTACTTGTATTTTTCATCCCTAGAGTGCTATGGTTTTCCTTTAAACCATTACTTCTTTTCTGTTGTTCTTTGCTCAACATATAACTCTTGTTCTTCTTATAGGCAAGCTATTCAGACCATATTGGAAATAAGCCATGGATGTAGAGATCAATGTTGTTAAAATTGTACGATTTGCAATTCAAATCCTATTATTTTAATGCAAGAATTGGTGCTCTGACCATTTTTTTTCTATCTGTTTTTATTTTACACAAAAAGACACCTCAACCCTATTATTTTCCATTCTTCTTTAGATGCCAAAAATAGGGGCTCAATTAGGGGCGTCAATGGTATTCGAAAATCCGATTTTGAATTCGAGATTCGACATAATCAAATTGAATTCAAATATCTAATTGGTCAAATTTGGATATCCTATTTATACCGAATAGCTAGGTGGATTCGAATTGGGATATGATTTGATTGGATTCAATAAATATATCTGAATTTGACCGATTATTTAATTTTTTATATATAATATATAAAATATTTAAATTTTTTATATAATTTATATAAATAAAATATTTATTTTATATATTTATTAATTCCTAAAATAATTAATTGGTCAATTTTGAATCGAATATTTGGATATTTAATCGAATTAGAAAATTAATTTTCAATATTCGTCAGATATCAAATCGAATTCAGATATTGTCTGATTCAATTTGAATTCGATTTGTTTAACCCCTAGGTTCCATCCTTCGTTTCCCTCTATACTTTTTTTTTTCAAAAAAAAACCTCTCGTTTTTGATGTAAATACCATTTTTCTCCATTGTTTTTAACACAAAAATCAAGGGCTCCACCCAACTAGTTTCTCCCTTCTTGTTTTGATGCAAAATGTAGGTTTTCCTCGTTTTTTTGACACAAAAACAAGGCTCAATCCTACTATTTCCCCTCATTTTTAATGTAAAATAAGGTATCTTTCCCATTTTTTCATTGTTTTTGATACAAAAGTAGGGGCTTTGTGCTCATATTTACCTCATCTTATTCTCTTGATGCAAATCAGACCCTCCCCATTTTTTCCATTGTTATTGACAAAACAAGGGCTATGCTCTATCACTTTCCTATGTTTTATGTAAGACGCATTTTTTTTCCTTTCATTTAGTGTCTATTTGCACACTTGAATACAGGGACTTTGCCCCAATTTCTTTTTTACCTTCATTTTCCTTGTTTTTGTATTCTTTTTTTCCATGAAAACAAGACACCTAATGTGTATTTAAATTTTAGACTTGAAAATATAATTTCTTTAGATTTTAAAATTAAAATGTGTACTTGAATCATGATATCTTAGTTTAGACTTCAAAACTTAATTTCTTTAATTGCATATAATGTTTATTTGTAATGTCTCACTATTGTACTGAAATGTGTAGCCTGTTATTTTTCATGCTAGGATCTTATGTGTAGTATCTATGTGTAGTCTCTATGCAACCTAGTAGTCTCTTATTTTAATATTTTTTATGATGCATGTATGATTTTAACAATTGAAGCAATAGAAACTAGAGAACATTGTGGTTGTTTTTCCTTTAAAAATCTTGTGGATAAGGATAACCAAAGAAAAATGGTCCTTAATTATACCATAGGATCAATTGAATTATGACTATTGCTATGGTACTAAAGTAGTGTAATTATCACTTATATTACCTACTTATTGTGTCTATAAGTTGAAAGTCGGTGCAAAATCATTTTTCTTATATTTTTGTTATGCTTAAATATTTTTTATAGGTTTTTGACAAATTTTCAGAAATTCAGAAAAAAAATCTTACCATTAGTGTTTAGAAAATTGGACCAGAGTGGTCGGTCAGACCGGTTGAACCACGACCCGTGGCACTGATTGGTTCGGTCACACCCCAATAACTGGAAACTGGTGAACTGGTGCCGATTTCATGAAACTTCTTGGGCCATTAAATACTTGAAATTTTAAAATGAGTTTAAGAAGACTTGAACCCATGACCTCTTATTTTTATATATTACTTAATTACCATTACTTTATTACACGTATTTTAATGAAAAATGCAAATTCAAATTATGAGACTTGGACCCGTCATTTGCTTTAAAAATTAAGGAATTTGCCATCCATCCACCATATTTAAGTACATTAAAAGTTGTAAAATATATTATATATAGTATTTATATAACCCGTAGTATATATACATATATGCCACGTTATCATGGTTTGACTACCGGTTTGATCCCGGTTGAACCTCTAATTTACCATGCAGTCGTCTGATTTAGGGCTGCATGATGGAAGACTAAAAAAATCCCAAAAAACTACTCTTGTACCAAGTAGAAAAGAAAAGGCAATAATCTGATTTGATAATAGAGAGAATGAAGACAGAAAGAGAGAGATCTTAGTGAGAAGAAAAGAAGAGGAGTTCGCATCTCCGCCCCACCGCCTGTCACGCCACAAACACCCCACACAACGTGCGACTGCCACATGTCCAGTCACATGCAGTGGGGCGTTCCCACGTGCGGGGCTAATGGGACGGTTGTTAGCTCGTCCCGTTAGCCCCAAAACGAGCCCAATTTTCCTTTCTCTCATACAACGTTTTAAAAAATGACCCGGAAATGGAACCATTTTGGCCACCGGTTTTTGGGTTGATGGTTCGACTGTCCAGTTCGAACAGTCGGCCTGTTCTGACAAATAAATTAAAAAAATAAAAAAATAATTAAAAATAAAAAAATCAAAACCGTTGAACGGGTCGACGATTCGACCGCCCGAGTCAACGGGTTGACTTTTTCAACGGTTTTTTGCCAAATACCGGGTTTAGGGTCAAACAGAACCGACTGCCTGGACGGTTCCCGAGCCAAACAGTTTGACCGTCTGGGTCAATGACGGTTTGAAAACCTTGCCTCAAATCGTGTTTGACCCCCGTTTTACTCTCCTCCGCCCGAGCTCGGATCCAACTCCATCTTCGACACCAACAATTTCTCCGGCTAGTTCACTGTCACCAAGTATGCTTCAACCCTCGTATTTTGTTTTGATATTTGATTTTTTTCATTTCAAATCAGTGAAACCCTCGTTCGATATTTTGTTTTTCATTTCAAACCAGAGAAACTTTTTTCCCCTCTTCCAACTCCCTCTTTGGCACCGGCAATCACTCCGGCCAGTTCACCGTCACCAGTCTCCAACCCTCGTATTTTGTTTTGATATTTAGTTTCTTCATTTCAAATCAGGGGAGAGCCTTGTTTCTCTGATTTAGAGTGTACCTGGTGACGGTGAACTGGCCAGAGCGATTGCCAGTGCTGGAGAGGGAGTTGGAAGAGGGGAAAAAAGTTTCTTTGGTTTGAAATGAAAAGCAAAATATTGAACGAGGGTTTCTCTGTTTTGAAATGAAAAAAATCAAATATCAAAACAAAATACGAGGTTTGGAGCGTACCTGGTGACAGTGAACTGGCTGGAGCAATCGTCGGTGCCGAAGATGGAGTTGGATCCGAGCTTGGGCGGAGGAGAGTAGAACGGGGTTAGACACGATTTGAGGTTGAGGGGACGAGAATATGGGAGCAAGGTTTTCGAACCACCGTTGACTTGGATGGTCGGACCGTTCGGCCTGGGAACTGTCCAGGCAACCGGTTCCGTTTTACCCCAAACCCAGTATTTGGCCTAAAACCGTTGAAAAAGTCAACAATCTGTTGACTCGGGCGGTCGAACCATTGACCCGTTCAACGGTTTTGACTTTTTTTATTTTAAATTATTTTTTAAATTTATTTGTCAAAAACAGGCCGTCCGTTCAAATCGGACGATCGAACTGTCGACCTGGAAATTGGTGGCCAAAACGGTTCCTTTTCCGGATTGTTTTTTAAAACGTTGTATGGGAGAAAGGAAGTTTGAGCTCATTTTGGGGCTAATGGGACGAGCTAACGGCTGTCCCATTAGCTCCGCACGTGGGGACGCCCCACCGCGTGCAACTGGGCATCTGGCAGTCACACATTGTGTGGTGCATTTGTGGGGCGACAGGCGGTGGGGCAGAGATGCGAACTCAAAGAAGAGATGGGAAGAAGCCAATAATGATCTGGCCACCCCACTCATTATCTTATATACTCATAAAAAGGATTGATTACAAAGACTAAAATACCCTTAAATGGATGGCTATTATTCATAACATAAAAACAACTAAAAAAAACAACATAAACTGATGATTATAAATGAGAAAATCATAGGAAACTACCGAGTAGAGGAAAGTTATGCAAGAAGAAATGGAGGCCCTAATTAAAAATTAGACATGGTAGTTGATTTGCCTACTCACAAGACGACAATGGAATGTAGGTGGGTGTTTAATGTGAAGTACAAGGCTGGTGGTAGTATACATAGGCTTGTAGGATAGAGTATTTGGAGACCTTTGTTCAGGTTCTCTTGTCCGTAGCAGCCACCTATTCCTGAACATTCTTTAAGCTTGATGTAAATAATGCATTCCTCAATGGAGATTTGTAGGAGGTGTACATGGACCTTCCAGTTGGGTTTTATGATGATATAGGTGGAGGAAAGGTGTGTAGATTAAAGAAGTCTTTATATGGATTGAAGTAATCACCTAGAGAATGGTTTGATAAGTTTAGGGAAGCATTGACTTGCTTTGGATGCACAAAGATTCAGTCAGATCATACATTCTGTGAAGTTAAGGGGTTCACTTGTGTTAGTGCTAATAGTATATGTTGATGATATTGTAGTTACAGGGAGTGACTTGATTGAGATTAAAGACCTACAATAGGAGTTTGAGATTAAAGAAGTCTTTATATGGATTGAAGTAATCACCTAGAGAATGGTTTGATAAGTTCAGGGAAGCATTGACTTGCTTTGGATGCACAAAGATTCAGTCAGATCATACACTCTGTGAAGTTAAGGGGTTCACTTGTGTTAGTGCTAATAGTATATGTTGATGATATTGTAGTTACAGGGAGTGACTTGATTGAGATTAAAGACCTACAATAGGAGTTTGAGATTAAGTACATTGGAGAATTTAATTTTGTGTTGCTGATCAAAAAAAAAAAAAAAGAATTTAAGTATTTTCTAGGTATTAAGGTGGCAAAGTCCAAACATGGGATCTTCATTAGAAAATGTGTTTGACTTGTTATAGGATATTGGAAAATTGGGAGTCAAACCAACTAATACACTTATTGACTAGAACCATAGCATTAATTCTTTAGATGGTGCATTAATGAGGGATGTAGGAAGGTATTGGAGATTGGTGGGCCACTTGTTATACTTGTGCATGACACGTCCAAATTAGACCTGTTCATGGGCTGGGTAGTCCAATGGCCCGACCCAGCCCGACTCGTTATTTTTTGGGCTTGGACAAAACTTTAGGCTCATGGGTTTGGGCTCGGGCTTTACATACTAGGCCTGGTCATTTTTTGGGCTGGGCTCGGGCTTTCTCAAATAAGCCCGACTCAGGCCCGATCTCAGCCCGATACTATTACATATAATAAAAAGTATTTATGTTATATATAATAAATATATATAATATTTGTTTCTTAAATTATTAATAAATATTAATTTATTATTAGGAAATACAAATTAGTTTATTAATTTATTAAATTATTACTAATTTAATATAATATTAGTTTATAAAAGTACACTGAAAGTAAGACATTTTATGTACAGGTCAGGCTTTGGGCTTGGGCTTGCAAAGCCTGGCCCGAGCCCGGCTCGGCCCGACCCGTGAACAGGTCTAGTCCAAATATATCTTATGTTGTTAGTGTTGTAAGTTAGTACATGCATGCTCCTTGGGTTCAGCATTGGACAACTATTAATAGAATTCTTGCCTACTTGAAGAAACATCTAGGTAGAGGAATACTCTTTACTGATCATGGACGTATGAAGCTAGAAGCCTATACAGATGTAGACTAGGTAGGATGCTTAGATGATAGGAGGTCTACATCTGGATTCTACACCTTTGTTGGAGGAAACATTGTTTCTTAGAAAAGTAAAAAAAAATGGTCAGTTGTGGCCCAGTCAATTGTAGAAACCGAGTATAGATCAATGGCTCATGGTGTCTCAAAACTCCTTTGGATTCGGTTCTTATTGGGTGAGATTGGAATTGTTGCAAATGAACTTATGATGTTGTATTGTGATAATCAAGTTGCAATCAACATTACCCATAATCCAATTCAACATGATAGGATGAAGCATATTGAGTTAGACATACACTTTAAGAGGAAGGGTGACATTAGGGAAAATTTGCTTGCCATGTGTTTTATCTGATTTACAGCTAGCTGATGTCTTCCCCATAGGAGTTGCAAAAAATAAGCTTGAACACTATTCCCAACTCGAGAGGCAGTGTTGAGAAATTGCTGTATTTTTAGTTTCTTATATTTATTAGAAGTTATTAGGCATTCGGCCCATGGGCTTTGTGTTTTTTAAGTTACGTTTCGAAGTTGTTTAAGTAACTGCCCTATTGAGAGCATATTGGGGATTGTACACAATTTATTCTTTTAATATAAAAGATAGTGGGAGGGGTGGCCAGATCTATTATTGGCCTTCTCTTCCCTCTTCTTCCATCTTCTTCTCTTCTTCTACTCCCAAAAAACTCTCTTTCTCTTGATTTTTCATAAATCCTTTTATTTCTTTTATTTTATAGTGAAACAAAGCTCAGCATAGGGGGGGGGGTGTCCTCATTGGGATTCACCATGGTAAGAAAGGAGGCAACACTAAGGTTTCATAATAAGAAATTGAACTAATACTCATTTATTGAAATATGCTTCAAATCTGGTTAAATTGACAAATATTACTGATGATAAATTGTAAGTCAAATTGTAAGTTTGAGAGTTCTTTACTTCTATATGCAACACTATATCAATAATTAGTGTGATCTCTCATTTATTTAATTTGATCTGATATTTCTCATGTAGTCCAGGTTGTTTGTTAGTTTGTTTCTGCCCTTTGCTAGCCTAATGAAGGATTAAATGCAAAACTAAGCTTACGAACAAATATCTTTAGAAACAAGAGATTTTAAAATAAGTAGGATTAAAACTGAATATATGCTATATAACTTTATGAATAATAGGAATGTAAATAAAATGTACACTCAGGATTGGAGACAAAGAGATAACTTAATGTGTTCCTTTTTTGGTACCTTGGTTTGTTAATCATTAACAAGGCAGGTTGGTTTGGTTCCAAGGCAAAACCTAAAACCTACCCTATACGGGTTTTACGATTTTGTAACCAGAACCTACTTAACCTACCTTGTGATGATTGGTTCCATGTAGGGCTGCAAATAAGTCAGATCATATCCGATTTGAATCTGAATTCAATCCAGTAAGAGTCGGATTCGGATATCTCCCTTGATCCTAACAAATCAGATCAAATCGGAAAAGTTGATCCATTTATTTAATGGATTGAATTCGAATATACCCCAATCTGATCTTCCATGACTCGATCTGATCCATTAATTATGAAATCTCTTATATTATATATTATTTATATATTATATATGTATATTCTATATATTATTTATATAACATATAATTATAATATAATATGTTATTTATATTATATCAACTTTTTTATTACAGTCCAAAAAATTGAATCGCATTCAGATTGGTTGGATGGTTTTGGCCTTAGTAGTTCCAAGGTTGGTTCCAATGTCTACCCATTGAACCTATTCTTCCTTTACCCAGAAAAAAAAGGAACCTATTCTTTAAAAAAATAACTTTTCATAATATTAAGAATAAAATTAGATTGGTATATATGTTGTTGAATTTAATACAGTACTATATGTTAAGCTGTGTTTTTTAAATTAGGAATTGTAAATGTGGCATAATTACATAATCACAAATTGTATTAATGTTAATATTACTATTATTATTGATTAGAAATCATAGTTATAAAATGTTTAAACTAGATTTTCAATATATATAGTTCTAAATTTATCATTATAATTTAAATTTAGTAGATATTATATTTTACATTACTTATTATACACATTCAAATATTCAATTAAAGACTTTCAGTTCACTTAAGTGGCTAAGTGGTCAAGTGAGACCATGGTCTTTGTAAACATGAGTGCTTGGGTTCAATTCTTCACATCCTTAAAGTACTTTGGAATTTATTCTAAGGCAAGTTCAGTTGCAAGACTGGTTTGACCAAGGCTAATCGAGGCCAATTCAGAAAGGGAAAGTTCCTAGACCCTGGAATTAGTCTAGGTGGATATTGGTTCCAAGAATTTGGACCTAAACCCTATCCAGTAACAGATTGGGTAGGGTTAGTTCAAGGCTGGTTCAATCTCAGTGCCATTCAGTTCCCGGTACAACCTACCCATTTACTCATCCCTACTAACATGGGAGGGATTGAGAAGGTTTGTTACTATATGAAGCAGAGTGTTGTAAGGTTAGTTATTGTGTGAAGCAGAATGTTGGGCAGTCAAGAAACAATGTGTTCAAAAAATGATTGTGGAAAAAATGCATATGATACTCAAGTGCAAAAGCTAAAAAGTTTAGGGTAAAAAATGAAGTCATTCAAAGGAGATCACCTACAGCACCCATAAGAAGAAGTGATTTGTTCCAAGTTGAAGGGGCTAAAAGTGCCAGGGGTAGACCAAAAATGACATCGGTCTAAGTAGCAAGAAGTGGTTTATAACATAACAATAGATGATACACATTCTATTCTCTATAACATAAGAATAGAATGATGCTGACGATGATACCCATTAATATCTAGTTCCTACTGATAAGCATATTAATATTATTTGAACCTGGGCAGTTTGCTTGACAAGTAAGAATCTTTACATGTAGACTACATTATAAGACATAAAAATATTGATGATTTTAAATTTTAACTTTTCGATCACCTTTCAAATGTATTTTTCTTGTCAAGCACCACATCAACCAAAAAATTAGAAAAATGAAAATAATTAATTAACCACTAATATTAATGTGATTTATTAAAAATTATTTATATACTTAAATCATTAAAATTAGTATTTTTAAGTGTACACTAAATTTACTTTTGTTAACTCTTCTACCATCTCCCAGCATTTCTTAAGTGTATCCCAATAATTCACACTTCATCATCATCATCATGCAAGCCTTATCCCAACTATATGGGGTTGGATATATGAATTCTGTTTTGTCATTATTCTGTTCTGTTTCAATTATTTCTTACTTTTTTTTTATTATAAAACCCATGTCCTTTTTTGTGTCTACGCCTTGCTCTTCAAGCCCTTCAACATGATAGATATAGGTTTGTATCTTGTTTATAATAGTGTTAAATTTAATGTTATTGATCTGTAGGTTTCTAAGAGTTCCTCTAATGTATCCCTGTTTATTTGTGTATCAAAATACGTATCCTAAGTTGCCGTACTGAAACATTTTGCGATGCCCATTGTGCATGTATCCCCTAATGCATCCCTGTTTATTGATCTGTGCTTTTCGACCCCAAAGGCAAGTCCAAAGGTTTCAGTGGTTTGTGCATTGTATTTTGTACCTTGATCAAAAGACTAGTGCGCAATTTTTGGAAGCATACAACTAAACCATGGACTTTGTCTGCAATTCTGCGTGATAATGGATAAAGGGCATAAACATAATAATGATTTAATTAACTGGATAATGAGTTTACAAGATTATGTGGTGTATTATAGCTTCCAATTGGCTATAAAGTGTTGGGATAAGCATTTTAGTTTGCTGCCAATACTTTGACAGGCGTTTTGTCAAATTGTATCATAATATTCTTACCCAAGTTTCTCATTGATCTTGTTTTTGGAATTTCTTGAAGTTCTCGTTTGGTAAGCAAATGTCTTTGGCCTTCTGACTTTTCTTTCTTGAAAATCTAGGTGGTAGTGACGCTTATTCAATTGATGGCAGTGAATCCTTCTTCAAATAGATTGAACCCATCTGACAAATACATCCAGATTTTGACTGTTGATGGCCATGAATTTTGGTTCATGGGGTTTGTATCGTATGACAAAGCACTCAAAAATCTAGGTGAGGCTTTAGAACATCGTGGTTCTCACTCCAGCGGAAGTCATTAGAACTAGGAATAACGCGTGTTTGTGTGTTGTTGATGTTGAAATGATATCTATACATACTGTCATACAACAACAAATTTCATTGGAACATCTTTTAATTAAATTACATCTCTTTGATATACGCAACTATATGAATTTGTTTATATTTGTGGATCATAAATGGAATCTATGGTTGACCAACTATCAAGTTGGATTTTGATTTTTTCTTTAGTCGGTCATCAATGAACAATTTTATCATTTTTTTTTAAATTTTTTTCTTAATTTTATTACTTTAAAATTGAAGTAAATAACTCAAATAGCCAATCTTCATTAACTCAAATAGCCGGTGATCAATTTCCATTGACACAAGTTTTTACAACAAATCATTCGCCATCTTCAAGTAAAAATTATGTTGGCGGTTTTTGAGACCTAGACCAACACTTTATGATCATTAGCATAGAGTTTCTGAAGAATGAAAATAAGTAATATGGGGCACAACTATTTTTTTGTGCTACACAATTTGTGTTATGGACCCATTTTTCATTCTAAAATGAATGAGACCGATGGTAAGAATTTTGCAACAAAACGCTCTTTATATTATTCATTCTTGCCTAGAATGATTAAGAATTGAAAGAATGTGGATATAGCAGTAAACCAAACATGGTGTTATTAACTCTATTTATATCTATATCTATATCCATATCTATATCTATTTGTATTTAATTATAATTTTATACCCATTTAATATAATTGCATTTACTCATTAATTAAAATAAAGGGGAATTTACCGCTCAGACCTAGGCATTTAAATTTACCTCCAAAACCACTGTACTTATTTAAAAAATATGCATTTTTATTCTTTTCAATTCCAAATCCCCGTCTACTCCATTGGCCCACATCCACGTCACCCTAATCCTTTTACATTATTATGAAATACCCAAAATGCCCCTTCTACCCTATGATTTTCACCTTTGTTAGAAAATATCCAAAATACCCCTCAACTAACATTTTGCGGTAAACGTAAATCTTTAATTTTTCTCTCTCCTCTCTTTTTACTTTTTGTTCTAGCCTCCGATCGAATGAATGTCCTTCTCAAGTTTTTCCGATCAACGGCAATTTTAGTAGCGTTTCCGACAGGTTATCGGTCGTTCTAGCCCTTTGGTTATCTTTACATGTCAATTTAAGAGTTAGAATAGTTGTATCTATAAAAAAAAAAAAAGAATTAGAATAGTTTTTTTTTTTTTCGGATTATGAAGAATAGTTGTTGCCTGCTATTTTATATGAACGAAGTTGGATTTTTTTTTGTTTTTTCTTCTTTTGTCGGAAATCTTGCGTAATATTCCTTTGTTTGATAATGTATTGTAGCCTACATGGTGATGGAGGGTGTTTTTTTTTTTATTTTTATTTTTTATTTGTATATGTCTATTAGCATATTAATACGTTTTTTATTGAAGAGTCATGAGTTCTCAGTCAACACAACTATCTTAAGTATGAGATTAAGTATTGCAAGTGCCAGAGGAAATGTATTATCTGCGTCTTTGAAACTCCATGTAATCCCAATGGGATATTCTACACTTGCCCTAGCAATCTTAAGGTAGTACTAAATACATTGGATGGATACTTGAAGGTTTAACACTCGTATTGAGTCTATTGATCTTTTATGCTCCCGATGTGAACAGGGCAACCTCGCATTTCCTAGGTAGTCGAACCATCCTCAGATAGAGGCACACATGGAAGGTGGTTGCAACTATTTTTGTTGGGCAACTCCCATTGGACTAGATGAGGAAGCTACTTCGCCGATGACACTTGGAGGGAATATTGGCGACCACCTTCTTGAGCTGGAGAGTGGGGTGTTTGATTATCGTAGACAGATGGGGTCTATTGTGGCATCTCAAGAAATACTATTGATTTAAGTTTATAATTATCTCATGTGTTGTTGTATTTCTATTTTCGTACATACTTAAGAGCTAGAAGTGAGTGGTCATGTAACGGCTATCCTTGGTGAACCTTACGTTCGAACAAATTTTAATATTTGGATCCAATGTATTTTGTATTGTCATAATGGCAATCAACTGAAGAAGCATTAATCGTGTTTATTGAAATTGAGTTCAACATTTTTTCAAATCCATTGAAATTGACAGAATTAATGTGTCTTAGTTTCATTGAAGCGTTACTTCCAGATGTCCTGCTGATTGACTCGTGCCGACCCCGGGTCTGGAAAAACTCGGACCTCAACAAACGAGGGTCGACAATGTCACCCTATCAAACAATGCATGCAGGATGATGTTGATCTATCTAGCTGAATTGGTATCCACGCACACTAGGGTAAAGAATGTTGTAGACTATGTTCACGTATTAATTGCCTGATTTCAAACAATGGGATTGATCCCAATTTATCTCAGTAGTGTGTGGTCGCACCACACACTAACCTATAAGATAGTGTAGATGGGTGATTAATATGTCATCAAAGGAACATAGAGTATGTGTACTTCATTGCATTGTAGAAGCAAACAAAGTGTTACTTTCTATAAGATTTCCAACCATCGCCCAATATAAATCATATACGCTTAGTACCCTTTTCAATACGGTTCAAGTGCCAAACAAATAGCTTTGTCCACGGTACCATCGGCCTCATCCGTTATTTTCCTTTACTAGTTTCTTGCTTGTCCACTGCTCGTCTCAATTTCCATGTTGGAGGTCCCAATGAACGACTGAGGCCAACTCCAGGCCCGTTCAGCCTCGATTTCGGGCGGATGTAGATGAAAGGAGTGAACATGTATTGTGTTAGCATTGTGTGTGGCCTAGCGTAGTCTACATTGGGTGTATCATAGCTTGTACCATCATTGCTTGTACCAACCAATATGGAATGATTTACGACTCATCACATTGTTAGTGTTGGATGACCTATGTATCGTCTCAAGCCAACAGAGTACGCGGTCAACATTGGACGCGGGCAAACGTGGCTCGATGGTCTCACCCAGTGGTGTGCAAACACTTTGTGCGTCCCAGCCCAGCCTAGTTTGCATTGGGTGTTGGATCATTGGTTGCACCAACCGATATGGAATGACCCATGGGTGGTCGGATTTTCCATGCCAGACGTGAGTCATTCCATTTACCATTTCAAGCAAAAGAAGTACGCATTCAAAATTGGACGTAGGTGGACACGGCTGAAAGTGGTGAATGTATGGTGTGGGAGCATTATGTGCATCCCAACCTAGTGAACATTGGGTGGATCATTGTATGCACAGACCGAGATGGATTGATTCACGACTTGTCGTAGTGTTCATGCCAGAGGCTTTAATGACCGGATCATCCTATCTCCGGGCCCATTCACCTTCGGACATGGGTGAACATGACTAAGAGATGTGAATGTGTGTTGTGGGAGCACTCTATGCATCCCAACCTAGTTTAGTCTACATTGGGTGGTTTATTCCTTGCATCAACTGAGATGGATTGACTCATGGCTCGTCGTAGTGTATATGTCGGATGTCTCAATGACTGGACCAACCAATATCTGGGCTCGTTAAGCCTCGGACGCGGGCATACACGGTTGAGAGGGGTGAATGTGTGGTATGGGAGCACTGTGTGTCCTAGCCTAGTGCACATTGGGTGGACCATTGAATGCATAGACCAAGATGGATTGATTCACGACTTATCACAATGTTCGTATTGGAGGTCTCAATGACCGAATCAGCCTATCTCCGGGCCCATTCACCTTTGGGCGTGGGCGGATGTGACTGAGAGTTTTGAATGTGTGGTGTGGGAGCACTATTTTCCTCGCAGCCTATTGCACATTGGTTGGACCTTTCATTGCACCAACCAAGATGGATTGACTTATGGCTTATTGTAATGTCTGTGTGGGAGGTCTCAATGACCATATCAACCAATCTTCGGGTCCATTCAGAATTGGACGTGGGTGAACGCGGATGAAAGGGGTGAACGTGTAGCGTGGGGGAACTATGTGCATCCTAGCCTAGTGCACATTGGGTGGATCATTGTATGCCTAGATCGAGATGGATTGACTCACGGCTCATCGCAATGTCTGCGCCAGAGGTCCCAATGACCAGATTAGCTTGTATCTAGGTCCGTTCACCTTCGGACGTGGGCGGACACGACTAAGATGTGTGAACGTGGGGTGTCGGAGCACTGTTTGCACCGCATCCTAGTGCACATTGGTTGGACCTTTCCTTGCACCAATCGAGATGTATTGAGTCACAACTTGTTGCAGTGTCCGTGTCGAAGATCTCAATGACTAGATCAACCAATCTCCAAGCCCGTTCACCTTCGAACGCGGACGGACACGGCTACAAGGGGTGAATGTGTGGTGTGGAAGCACTATGTGCGTCCTAGCCTAGTGCACATTGTGTGGATCATTGTATGTACAAACCGAGATGGTTTGACTCATGTTTCATCACAATGTCTGTGCCAGAAGTCTCAATAACTAGATCAGTAGATCTCTGGGCCCACTCACCTTCGGATGTGGGCGAATGTAGCTGAAATGTGTGAAGGTGTGTGGTGTGGGGGCACTGTTTGTGTTGCATCCTAGTGCATCTTGGGTGGACCTTTCCTTACTCCAATTGAGATGGATTGACTCACCACTTGTCGCAGTGTCTATGTTAGAGGTCTCAATGACCATATCATACAATCTTCAGACCTGTTCAGCCTTAAACGCAAGCTGATAGGGGTGAAAGGGGTGAACGTGTGGTGTGGGAAAATTGTGTGCGCCCCATCCTAGTGCACATTGGGTGGGTCATTGTATGATTAGATCGAGATGGATTTACTCATGGCTCGATCGCATGGGTCGGAGGCCTCAATGACCAGATCAGCCTATCTCCGGGCCCGCTCACCTTCGGACGTGGGTGGACGTGGCTGATATGTGTGAATGTGTGGTGTGGGAGTATTGTTTTCATCGCATCCTAGTGCACATTGGTTGGACCTTTCCTTGCATCAGCCGAGATGGATTGACTCATGGCTTGTCACACTGTCTGTGCCGGAGGTCTAAATGACCACATCGGCCCATCTCTGGGCTTGTTCAGCCTCGGACATGTGCGGACGCGACTCGACAGGGGTGAACATGTGGTGTGGGAGCATTGCGTGCGTCCTAAACTAGTGCACATTGGGTGGATCATTGTATACACAGACTGAGATGGGTTGACTCACGGTTCATCACAGTGTCCGTGCCGCAGGTCTCAATATTTGGATCAACCTATCTCTGTGCCTGTTCACCTTCGGACGTGGGCGGACACGGTTGAGATGTGTGAACATGTGGTGTGGGTGTTAGACAATGTATGCCCTTAGCTTCAATCAGATTGATGTACATAAACATATTGTAAATGAATAAAAGTACATAATTGATTCATGTTATATTAGGTGTGTTTCTATGTAATTATCCTTAAACTGGACACTTGTGAGACTCATGCTAGTTTAAAATGTTCTCAGCCGTTGGATATACTTTGGAAGTTTATCCTGCCAAGGCTAAAACTAATGTGATGCCAAGTAGGTTGGGGTATCTTGTCTCAGCTGCCAGGGTTAGACCCGAAGCACATGTACTGTGTGTTTATTTGAACACTGAACCCAAACCATTTTCCAGTTATGCCCTGGACCTTGGAGACTGGTGGGCAAAACTAGAAAGTTACACCTAACCCCTAGACTCGATTATGGTACTGCACTAGGTGTCGGATTAGGTTGTATTTGATATGCCAATCAGTGAGATACTTAGAGGGGGTCAAAACCTAGGTATGTTGGGGCAGTTTGAGAATTCACTCGAGTAGGTGATCATAGTGACAGGATCAACCCYTTTGTCGGACAAAGTGAATGAAAGGGACTTTATTCTCTTTGGTGGAAACCAAAACTGCTGGTAGTCGATTTCAAACTTGTTCGAGGTTTGTTTTTGTAAAATATATTTATAGGATAATACATACATTATGTTTTATGAAAAATGTTTGCAAAATGTTTTAATTTTCGGGATCCATCTGAGCAGAGAGTGCGACATTTGTACCTTGCATCCAAGGAAGAGGTCCTCTCTTGTCGGGTAGTGTTTGATCATTAAGGGCTGAGAGGTTAAGTGTAACACCATTTAGGGCTTTTATACTTGATGGGCTAATCTCACTTAAGACCATAGTCCTTGGGCCTTCATAAGATGCTTGGACTCAAGGACCACTTAGTAGTGAATTCGGTCAGGCTTTGTCATAGAAGCTAGGCTAGACCCATATGGCTTTTGTGAGGTCAATGTTAGGGTCCCATGCCATAAAAGGAGCGCCAAGTTAGCCAGCAATTAATAAAGGGACGTGAGCCACCTGCTTAATGAGCCTAAAGCCCAAAGATTAACTGGATTAATCAGTATGGGCGGATTTGGGTATTGATATGGGTTTGGATCAGCAGATAAGGATAAGAGGATAAGTCTTATCCACTTAAAGAGTCCAAATCCAAATAAAGATTTGTATTAGAAAACTCCTAATTAGATTAGGAGATCACCTCTTTAAGATCTATAAAATAGGAGGAGGGCGAACTGCTCCAAGTTTACACACTACTCTCAGTTCTCCCTCTCTCCTTCTGCTCTTGTCACCCTAACCCTAATTCGATCTCCATTCTTGAACTGATAGAGATCAGTTCCGATTCTGATTTTTGCAAAAAAAAATTAGATCTAATTTCGTGCTCACCTCCCTTGCTTGATCCAAGCTATTGGGTTGCAGTTCTTGCTAAAGGTCTGCATTGTTGAAACTGGTTCATCTCAAGCTACGCCATCTTCAGTAGAAGCGGGTTTTGGTACTCTCTTTGGGCGTGAACACATACTTTGGGAGCTACTTGTGTGGATTCCGTATCAAGTATTTATCTCTTTCTTTTGGTTTTAGATTTGTTCAAGTTTGGTTCAAGAACAACCATTGAAAAATGCAGTTTTTCTAAAACTAGGAATACAATTTCCAAAAGGGAGAAAAAAWTTTTTTGAAATTTCGCCCAACCACCCTGCATGGTTCAGCAATCCATATGATAGACCTTCCTTCCCTTCAGTGGTAATAGAGCCCGGTTCAATCTTGAACCAAAATAAACCAGATCTGGAACAAGAAGCAAATCAGTAGAATTGTTCTACCCGATTTGTGCAAATAGGAGTTTTTTGAGAATTTGGTTATTAGATTTGGGCATTTTGATCTGAATTTAAATCTTTATTATTCTACAATAATTTTATAATTGTTCTACCATTATTTCTTGAATTCTTGGGCTGTTTGTGTGATGAGAGATTGAATTCTTTAAAGGCACCAAGATTTGCGCACTCTGCATTTTTTTCTATTCAATTTGGTCTGTAAATATATATATTTTTAATTTTAGACAAAATGTATAGGATTTGATTTGATGTAATTAATAGAAAATTAGGTTTTTCTATTTTTTTTTACATTGGAAGACTTGTTGGAGTGCACGGAGGAGAAGAAGAAATTTTGCAGAAAAGAAATTTGCAATCTGCGATTAACCCTTTTTTTGCAGGTTTTTAGTTCGTCCGGATCAAATTTGTACCATCAAACTTGCAGCCCTGTGTTGTGTGTTTTATTGATGTGATTAAATGTCAATTTCGGCTGATAATTAATTCAAATCAAAATCTTGAAAATTGTAACACATTTTGGACACCAAATTGTAGGCCAAATTGACCTAATTTGGTCCAAACTGGTTGGACCGAACCCATGGTTCGATGGGGTCTGATATCAGCCCCATGGGTCATGTTTTAAGTGGCCTAAATTCGGTTATGGGCCAAGGGTTTGATGGCCCATTACATGATACAATTCGACCCTCCCTTGTAAGACCTAATTTTTGCTAAGTTAAAGCAAGATCAACCCAGTTTACAACATAACTGCTATATGGGCTGAACTTCATTTTGTAGTTTAGCCCACTTACCTAGATGTAATTATTGGAAAGTGCATGGGCTTAATGGGCTGATTGTGTATTAACTTAAATTAATTAGGATCTTTACAAGTTATTTAATTGATTGGATCAATTTATGGATGTGAATGTATGTGATGTGTTGAATGTGATTCGCAAATGGGCCAAAAGTATTTGGCCCATGTTTATTTGTATGTGGCTCTCTGCGCACACCATGGCTGAATGCACATCATTGCCATGGTGTCCACAGATCATTGGATGATCTCCCTTTTCAATGGGCCCCTGATCAGCTTCCTCCCAAGAGGAACCGTCTGGAACCCTAGCCCGTTTTAGGCCCATTTGAATCTAACTTTATCAAAGTCATTGGGAGCCATTTTGGTTTGACCTAAATCAGATMTAGGGTAATTAGTTCCCTCTAGTTAATATAAGTGCAAGTAATAGAGAATTTCATATATGATGAATTCTCTAAAGGCCTTCCGTCATTAGCACGAACATGGGCTGAATTGGCAATGAGGAGATGCACCATAAAATTGGGCTATCCATTTGCTGGTCCAGTTTGTTGGATTGCTTCATAAGATGATAGGGGTGTCATAGACCAATGTGGGAGGGGCCTATCCTAAAATTGAAGACTCTCTCACGGTACCTTGGAGTCCACGATATGACGGGTCAACACTTACTAGATAGAAAGGTTTAACCTAAAATGACAATGAACTTTGTTTGACAGAGGTCAAAGGGAAAGCTCATTAGATGAGTTGATAAGATCCTTCACAGAAAGTGGTGGAGTTTTGCAGCTAAAACAGTTGGCTCCATGCACATATGTGATTTTCCACATTTCCAGAGGTGTAACCGCGTCTCCGTCACTGAGATAGGAGGGAAATCTCAGAGATGAATAAATGGAAACATAGATAAAAGACCTTTCTATGTAATTAACATAAATCAATTTTAGGTCGTGGACTAATTTGTGTTGCCTTTTATCATAAATGGCAAACGGATAATTCGCCAAGTTGTTGGATGATAGCAAACTTAAAGGACCCAACTATGCTGACTGGTTTCGTAACCTTATGCTGGTTCTGATGTCCAAGAAATTGGACAAGGTTGCCAAATATCCTGCACCGCAACGTCTAGGTGACAGGGCTTTCGAGGCCCATAAGAAAGAGTATTAGGAATGGGAGGAGAAGAATTCTCTTGCCTGGTTTTACACCGTAGCATCTTTAGACAATCAGATACAGAGACAATTCTATAAGATCGAAGTATCCAAGGATATCATGGATAGTCTAAAGACAATGTATGAAGAGCAGAATCGTTTTTCCAAACAAAAGGTCCTCAAACTTTTGATGACCACCCAGATGACCAAGAGCCAATAGGTCCATGACCACTACTTAAAAATGTGGGTTATATTAACAAACTGGAGGCTCTTGATTCTCAGCTAGATAAGGACACTAAAACAGATGTCATCTTAAACTTTGTACCTCCCTCCTTCAATCAGTTTGTCATGAACTACAACATGAACAAGCTAAAGTTAGCTTTTAGGAACTCAATGATATCTTGTAGAGGTTCAAAGAACTAATCAAGAAGGATAAGACAATAGCCATGTTTGTTGAAGGTGGCAAGTCAAGCAAAAGAAAGAGGAAGGGCAAGAAGAAGCGTCAAAAGAAAGCAGGCAAGCCAAAAAAGCAGAAGAAAGACAAAGCATCGGATGCGTGTCACTTTTGCAAACAGACCGAACCCTAGAAGAAAAACTGTTCCCAGTATCAGGAAACCAAGAACAAAGAAGGTAATTTTGAATCTCTTGTCATAGAGACCAATATATTGGTCACTTCTTTATCTTGGTGTATTGACTCTAGGGCTTCTACTCATGCATGTAACACATTGCAGGAGTTCAGAAAAAGTAGAAGGTTGAGTGACAACGAGGTGATCCTTTACTTGGAGACTTCCGCAACCGTTGCAGCTACAACCATAGGAAATGTAGAATTAGTTTTCAGAGAAGGCATTGTTAAACTTAAAGATTGCCTTTATATACCAACTTTGAGAAGAAATTTGATTTCTGTTTCAAAATTGCGCAATGATGGTTATTCTATTTTGTTTAGTGATATGATTACTATTAAATTGAATAACAAATTCCTTACACACAGAGAACTTGAGAACGGTCTCTATGCTCTCCGTCCTTCTTTGGAAACAAATATAACCGAAACTACATCGGAAATTATCCCCAAGAAAAGAACATGTGATACGGTTAATCCCATGTACATGTGGCATTACCGACTTGGCTATATTAACATAAATTGTATCACAAGATTGGTAAAGGGTGGTCCTTTGGATTTTCTAACTATAGAAGATCTTCTAACTTGTGAACCTTGCCTTCAGGGTAAGATGACGAAACGACCATTTGCGGGTAAGCTTGAAAGATCTACGGGCAGACTTGACCTGATACATATTGATGTATGTGGTTCCATAAATGTTAGGACAGGCTACCAGCACTGTTATTTCATAACTTTCACCGACGATTACTCAAGGTATGGTTATGTGTACCTAATGAGACATAAGTCTGAATCTTTTGAAAAGTTTAAAGAGTTCAAACAAGAGGTTGAAAAATAGTTGGGGAGGCAAATTAAAGCCCTTCAATTAGATTGAAGAGGTGAATATCTCTCTGATGAATTTAGGGACTACTTAAAGGACAATGAGATTGTATCACAATTGTCTCCTCCTTCTACACCACTATTAAATGGTGTGTTAGAGAGGAGAAATCAGACTCTATTTGATATGGTCCGTTCACTTCTCGTCCACTCAGAACTACCTATATCCTTTTTGGGATACGAACTGGAGATTGTGACAAATGTGTTGAACCGGGTTCCAACCAAATCCGTTCCTAAGACTCCCTATGAGCTTTGGACCAGTAAGAAACAAAGTGTAAGACAGACAAAGATTTGGGGTTGTTCGGCACATGTTAAAAGAACAAGTATTGACAAATTGGAATCCAAGACCCGTTATTGCCTATTTGTAGGCTACCCCAAAAGCTCTGTAGGATACCTTTTATATGACCCAAGAGAGCAAAAAGTGCTTTGTAGTCGAAATGCCTATTTCTTGGAAGAACATTACATCTTGAACAATCATCGTCAGGAAATTGTTCTTAATGAGGAGAGCTCGGGAGTAGTGGGAAATGTCCCACAAGTTCCAGATAATACCCAACCTATAAGATCTACCTTGGTTTCTAGACCTCTAGTTCATTACGACTATAATCAAGAAAGTTACTTGATGGAAGCCACGATCATTGTGGAAAATCCCCTGACTTATATGGAAGCTATGTTGGATATAGATTCTTTGAAGTGGGTAGGTGCCATAAAAGCTAAGATGGACTCAATGGAAACCAACAAGGTCTGAACTCTTGTAGACCCACCCCCTGGGGTGAAAGCAATTGGATTCAAATGGATCTACAAGGGGAAGAAGGGCCCTAAGGGGAAGGTTGAGACCTATAAAGCTCGTCTTATAGTGAAGGGGTACACTCAGAAAGAGGGAATCATTATGAGGAAACATTTTCGCTAGTGGCCATGCTTAAATCCATATAGATCCTGGTAGGTGTAGTAGCACACAATGACTATGAGATTTAGCAAATGGATGTCGAAACTACGTTTCTGAATGGAGATCCTACTGAAAATATCTATATGCAACAACCATAAGGTTTCATTGTTGTAGGTCAGGAACACATGGTGTGTAAACTTAATCGATTCATATATGGACTTAAGCAAGCTTCTAGGAGCTAGAACATCTGATTTGACTCTACTGTCAAACAATTTGATTTTGAACAGAATTCGGATGAGCCCTGTGCTTACAGGAAGACAATGGGAGATAAGGTTGCGTTCTTGGTTCTGTATATATATGACATTCTACTCATTAGGAATGATGTAGGAATGTTAAGTACGGTGAAAGTATGGCTTTTGCAACAATTCTCCATGAAAGATCTTGGAGAAGCCTCCCACATCTTGGGACTTCGACTCTATAGAGATTGATCGAAGAGGATAGGATTGTCGAAAGGTACAGTATGGAGAACTCCAAGAAAGGAAATGTTCCTTTCAGGCATGAAGTCACTCTCTCCAAAGGTATGTCTCCCAAGACTCCCGAAGAGATTGAGAGCATGAAAAAGATTACCTTTGCCTCAGCCATAGGGATCATCATGTATGCCATGCTATGCACTTGGCCTGACATTGCTCAAGCAGTGAGTGTGGTAAGTAGATGTCGATCTAACCCAGTATAGGAGCACTGGATAGTTGTGAAAAACATACTGAAATACCTTCGAAGGACAAAAGAGTTTTGTCTGGTATTCGATGGTAGTTCACTACATATCCTAGGGTATATTGATGCCGATTTCCAATCAGACCCAGATGATAGAAAGTCTACATCTGGTTACATCTTCACGATAGGGTCTTGTGTATTAAGAAAAATAGTCCATGACCTAGGCCAAACACATTGCCATAAGTGAGGCTGCCTAATGGATGAAGTTGTTCATCATGGAATTTGAAATCCTACTATATCACCTATTCCACTGTTGTGTGACAACACTAGATCTACGGGAGGTTGTTGGTAGAGGGGACGTCTAGATTCAGAGGGTAGCATCAGTGGAGAATGTGGTAGACCCATTGACTAAGCCACTAACACAGAAAGTGTTTAAGAAACACGTGAACAGTATGGGACTCCGACTTGTACCCGATTGGACCTAAGTGCAAGTGGGAGCTAGTAGACAGTGTATGCCATTAGCTCCAATCAGATTGATGTACATAAGCATTTATTGTAATTGAATAAAAGTACATAATTGATTCATGTTATATTTGGTGTGTTTCTGTGTTAATTACCCTTAAATTGGACACTTATGAGACTCGTGTTAGTTTAGAATGTTCTTAGCCATTAGATAGACTTGGGGAAGTTTATCCTGCTAAGGCTGACACTAATGTACTACTAAGTAGGTTGGGATAGCTTGTCTCAACTACCAGGGTTAGGCCCGAAGCACATGTAGTGTGTGTTTGTTTGAAACATTGAACCCAAACCATTTTCTAGTTATGCCCTGGACCTTGGAGACTGGTGGGCAAAACTGGAAAGTTACACCTAACCCCTAGACTCGATTATAGTACTGCACTAGGTGTCAGATTGAGTTGTCTTTGATATACCAATCAATAAGATACTTAGAGGGTGTCAAAACCTAGGTATGTTGGGGCAGTCTGAGAATTCTCTTGAGTGGGTGGTCATAGTGACATGATCAGCCCCTTTGTCGGACAAAGTGAATGATCGGGACTGCACTCTCTCTGATGGAAACCAAAACTGTTGGCAGTTGATTTCAAACTTGTTTGAGATTTGTTTTTGCATAGTATATTTATAGGATAATACATATATTATGTTTTATGAAAAATGTTTGCAAAAGGTTTTAATTCCCAGGATCCACTGTACCTTGCAGTTGAGTGGATGTCCTCTCTTGTTGGGTAGTGTTTGATCATTAAGGGCTGAGAGGTTAAGTGTAAAGCCATTTAGAGCTTTTATACCTGATGGGCTAATCTCACTTAAAACCATAGTCCTTGGGCCTTCATAAGATGGCTGGACTCAGGGACCATTTAGTGTAAATGTTGGGCCCATTAAGAGCCCATACTGATGGGCTCAGGGGTTCACTGTGCTTAGTAGTGAATTCAGCCAGGTTTTGTCACAGAAGCTAGGCTGAATCCATATGGATTTTGTGAGGTCAATGTTAGGGTCCCATGCCATATAATGAGAGACAAGTTAGACATCAATTAATAAAGGGACGTGAGCCACCTGCTTAATGGGCCTAAAGCCCAAAGATTAATTGGATTAATCAGTATGGGTGAATTTGGGTATTGATATGGGTTTGGATCAGTAGATAAGGATAAGAGGATAAGTCTTATCCACTTAAAGAGTTCAAATCCAAATAAAGATTTGGATTAAGAAACTCCTAATTAGATTAGGAGATCAACTCTTTAAGATCTATATAAAAGGAGGAGGACGAGCTACTCCATGTTTACACACTACTCTTACTTCTCTCTCTCTTCTTTTGCTCTTGCCGCCCTAACCCTAATTTGATCTCCATTCTTGAACTGATAGAGATCAATTATGATTCTGATTTTTGCAAGAAAAATTAGATCTAATTTCGTGCTCACCTCCCTTGCTTGATCCAAGATGTTGGATTGCATTTCTTGTTGAAGGACTATATTGCTAAACCTACTTCTTCTCAAGGTACGCCATCTTCAGTGGAAGCGAGTTCTGATACCCTCTTTGGGCGTGAACACCTACTTTGGGAGCTACACGTGTGGATTCTGTATCAGGCATTGCTCTCTCTTTCTTTTGATTTCAAATTTGGTCCGGTTTGGTTCAAGAACGATCCTTGAAAAATGCAGTTTCTCTAAAATTGGAAATACGATTCCTGGAAGGGAGAAAAGAAATTTTGCATAGCTACCCTGCATGGTTCGGCCATCCATATGATGGATCTCCCTTCCCTTTAGTGGGAGTATTGTTTGCGCTGTGTCCGCCTTCGTCCGGGGCTGAACGGGCCGAGAGATAGGATGATCCAGTCATTGAGACTTCCTACACAAACACTACGACGAGCCATGAGTCATCCCATCTTGGTCTACACATACAATGATACAATCAATGTGGACTACACTAGGCTGGGATGCATACAATGCTCTCACACCACACATTTACCTCTCTCAGTCGCGTCCAAAGGTGAACGTGCCCGGAGATAGGCTGATCTGGTCATTGAGACCTTTGGCATAGACACTACGATGAGCCGTAAGTCATTCCATTTCGGTCTGTGCATACAATGATACAACCATTGTGGACTACACTAGGTTGGGATGCACATAGTGCTCCTATACCACATGTTCACCCCTCTCAGCTGCATCTGAAGGTAAACGGGTTCGGAGATAAGCTGATCTGGTCATTGAGACCTCCGACACAAATACTACGATGAGCCGTGAGTCATTCCATCTCAGCTTGTGCATACAATGATACAACCAATGTGAACTACACTAGGCTGAGACACATACGGTGCTCCCACACCACATGTTCAAGGGGGAAATTAAACTAGTGCTAGCCTATAGGTAAAATGACTACATTACAGTCTTAGGCTTTAGTCCTCTGAAAAACAAACACTTGGAACTGTTCATTTTAATTTCACCCTGAAGTAAATAGTTGGCTCCCTAGAGTAATTGTAGCAATTCCGTCATCCATGATTGTTGTCAATGTCATCTCATTTGCTAGTATTCGTTCAAGCTCCAACATAACCATGTTGGTCTAAAGTGAAACAACTGGTAGCAGCCGATGGTCCACAAAATTATTTGAATGCAGGCATGATTTTACCTTCACAAAGAGGGGACTTAAATAGTAAGGAAGCAAAGAATAAAAGACTGTATATGAATATTTTATAAGAATAAATAGGTTGCATGCAAATATGCTATAAATAAATATACAAATTTTTTAGCTGACCAAAAAGAGAACCTAACTTGACTTTGGCTGCTGAATAATAGCAATGTGAAAATTTATGCTTTTTTTTATTGGGATCAATTCTTAAATGGTGATGGAAAAACAACTTTACAAGGACTAGCAACAATTGTCTCAACTCTAGAAYAAAACGATTTAAACATATCAATGAAGCAAATCGTTTTCCAAACTCCAATTCCAAGCATGTATTACTTGGGAATGCATTTAGATGTCAAGGACGGTGCTGTAAGAGGTAATACAATGTGTAGAATTTTGGTAGTCTTGTTTGATTGGAGTTTTAAAATTTAATATACTCTCTACATCACTATAGTGTTTATTCTAGATTTCTACCACCAAACACAGAACAAATTTGTTTAAGGAAAAAACTGAAAAAGCACATAGGGGATGCTTCTTTACCCACTACATCAAACTTTCATGGGATCCCAAGGAATTGATCTTTAATGTCTCTTGTCCTGTTATGAGCTCYAAAAGAAATATCCCAAAGCTGTAGACGTCACTCATTTCAGAGAGTGTTCTTGATTCTCCTACCCTAACAAATAAACCCATAGTTAGTTGATCAAACAAAGGGAAAGACTCACATCAACTATATACAAGGATAGGGGAAATGAAGATACTCAGGATATGGAAAAGTATAAATGTTAAGGACAGTGTTGTAAGAGGTAATACAATGTGTTGGTTTCTGGTAGTCTTGTTTGCTTGGAGTTTTAAATTTTAATATGTTCTCTACATCATTATAGTGTTTATTCTAGATTTCTACCACCAAACACTGAACAATTTTGTTTAAGGAAAAAATGAAAAGGTACATAGGTGATGCTTCTTTACCCACTGCATCAAGCTTTCATGGGATCCCAAGGAATTGATCTTTAATGTCTCTTGTCCTGTTATGAGCTCCAAAAGAAATATCCCAAAGCTGTACACATCAGAGAATGAGTGATGTGTACAATGGTTGAACCCATCATTCACCCTCTGCCATTATCATCGGTGATATCTCACTACCATTCAATCCAATCTTTAAAAGCAACATTTCCATTTTCGATCCAAGGAAACACGAGGTAAACTTATGACTTYATATAAATATATTTTCTCCCTTTTCATTCACGGCAGAGTAAGTTGCAGGGTCAAGTTCTTAGTTCTGCTAAAAGTTTATTTTCGTTTCTTCCTATCTGTAATAAGGCCCCTTTGTTGGTTTCATTGTTTTGGCATTCTCTAAAGGATTATTTGTTGTTGCTTCATCATCTCATTTCCAACTAATGGCTTGAGCGCTCTCTAGTATATAGTTTTTTTTTTTT
>NW_010729328.1:463371-479487 GCF_000365185.1 Nelumbo nucifera
GAAGAGAGTTAAGGATGGCATCAGTCTCAACATCATCTTCCAAGGAGCTACTAAGTGCCACCAATTCATTAATGCAACCCATCATTTTCATGGCATGCTCATGAATTGGCTGGCTCTYTGTCATACGAGTGGTCATCAACATTTTAAGAAACTTCTGTCTAGTAGAACGATTTTGTTCCTCATACATGCATGGTTTTAATTCCTTCAAATATTCCTTTACTAATAGAGACATTCTCAAATTGTTTTTAGAAGGAATTATCCAGTGAAACAAGGATGTAACATTTGGTAATAGAATTCTTATCTTGTCGATCATTGTACTCCCTCCTTCGTTCTTCAAAAGCTCAATTCCCAKGTACATTTAAAGCATTCTGGGTGACAACCTTATCCAAAATTTCAAATATGAGTACTTTWTTGAGGTTATGTCTCCAATCAACATAATTTGGGCCTTTTAGCTTTTTGTGATCAAGGAAGATTTGGCTTGGGTATCTTTGTCATTTCTATAAATGCCAAATTATTTTAATTAATGGAAGGCCTTTAGAGATAATTTCATAAATTTGCCCCTATATTTCTACTTATATCTTCATGAGGGAACTGAACAATTAAATCCCCTTAGTTGGTATAGGGTTTGTTTAACCTCAGTGACTCCCACTAACTTTTATAAAGATAGACTTCCTATTGGTCTGGCGGATAAGTTGCAACGTAGGGATCCTCTTGAGGARGATCTAATCATAGACCAATTTACCAAGGGAGATCATTCAATGATCTTAAAATATCTTGGGGATGGTGTGCATCCACCCATGATACGTAGGAGATTCACATAAAGTCTAAACAATGCCAAGTCCTTATGGTTATGTGGCGAATCCAACACTTTCAACAAGTTTAACAACTACATAAWAAAAGCATATAAGTAAAATGGGCTTAACCCAATTAACATTATAACATAATGGGCCCATTAAATAGCTTTAAGTCATAACCTATTTATGACTAAAGTCTCATCTCAAGTGTTGGGCCCAATTGCAATGCAATACAGCCCAAAACGTGGACAACATTCTAGTTAGATTGAGCCTCTAAACGAGCCTGATTTTCATGAGGTTTCAGCCCCTCAAACCCTTTATTTGATTTCTGAAAAATCACATAATAAAATTATTTTCATGGCCACAACATGTTGCCACCATGACAACTTGAAGCCGCCACTTGTGCTAGGGTTAATCCTAGCCACTCGATTTAAGGTTTATTATGTTGTAACTTCATGCAAATCCTATGGTGTGATCCGATGTTTCCAATAATTAAAACGCAAAAAGCCCAACAAAAACATAGAAAATAATCACAATTACAGATGCACCAAACCTTGGCTGAATTGGCTATGGTGATCTCCTTCATGCAGCAGACAGCACATCAAGAACTCCTTCTTGTGCACATCAATCCTTATTCTCATCTGGTGTTTTCTCCTCTTGCAAGTTTCAACCCTTCTGTCCTCCAAAAAATTGAAAAAACCTAATTCTAATGATTAAAAGGGAAACCTAATACAATTTCATCTAATAAAAAATAAAAAATAAAATTATAATTACATCTTAWTAGAATTGACTAGCATAGCCATTCAAAAATAATAATCAATGCTTATTTCGAATCAAGAACAAGAGAGATCATTCCAACAACCATCCAACGATTCAAACAACATAATCCCATTATAATCAGAGAGGATTTACTTTAATTTTCTTAGATCACACGCCCCAAGAGTGTTGAACATTTACAATAATAAAAAACGTTTAAAACGAATGAAATCGCCTAAATCGATATGCATAAAATATAAATTTTTGGGCATCCAAATGATTTAATCTATCATGGTTCAATGTTACAAATTGAACTTAGCTCTGATAAAACTGAATAATGATCATCCAATGATCATGTTGTGTGAAAATTCCAGCCATTAGATGGTGAGAAATCAAATTTCTATTGAAAGAATCGCATGGGAGAAAAATTCTGGGTTTTTTCCTCTTGGATCAAATGGGTTTTGGACCATTAAATATTTGATCTTTTGGGTCAAGATTCAATGAATTACTCAACTCGTTACCTGATTTTGAAGTCTACAATTTCAGAATCATTGTGGTGTTCACACCTAAGCCAAATCTTCCTTAAAAGGTTGCAATGAGTTGAAAATGGTGCAACTTTGACCTTTTTCACGATTTTTGACAATGAGTCTTGGATTCTTTCTCCAGAATTTACAACAGCAAAGTTCTAACCTTTCTCCAGATTTTGGGCAATATTTTTAACCCAAAACAAACYTAGAAGAGTGTTAGAAAGAGTTGATAAAAGGGCTGGTCAAATGGGGTTCAAAACCCTAGTTAAAAGCTCTTACAAGGTAGATTGGAAGTCAGCTAGCAATGAGAGAATAGGATAGATGTGACCCCTTAGTGTTCCAATATATTTATAGACTTTGGGAGGGCTGAATGAGCCCTCTCCTAATCCAATTATAGCTCTTAACATATTTAGGATAAGATTAGAGGGAGTCCAGCTCTCTTAAAYCAGCCATTAGATTGGAGTCCACTAGCTAGTCTAACTAGTCAAATGCTAGTCTTACTAGACTTCTCTAGTACATACTTTAACTAGGACTCTAATGTGAGATTTCTAGTTATCCATTAACACTTTAATTAGGAAATTACAACTTTTATGGTATGGGACCCACAACTCGATGAGAGAGCCAATATATTACATGCTTTATGCAAGTTAGTGGAGTTAGCTACTTAAATTTTCATTAGCCTCATAGGCTAATACGATCCATGCTGATATGGGCTTAAGTAATCAGGCCCTTAAAGTGCCTAAGCACTTAAATTATTTGGGACGTCACCATCCTAGAGGCCTAARTCATTTGGTTTAGCCAATTATGTGATAATTAAATCAATGCAACCCAATTAAACACTTGCAATTAACCTATCTGYTAAAAATACTTGACACCATATAAAGGGAAAKGACTTTTTCCCTCTTTGTCCTTATTATACAGTGTTCAACTTATAACACCACTTGGATCCTTCACGAAGGATGCAAATAATCTTATTGTCAACAAATTCAAGAGTCTAAAGAGGAAGTTGTACAAAGTACTCTCTATGTCCTGACACAGTAGTAGATCCTATCACATTGTTCATYAATTGACATACCATCCTTGAATGCCCCAAAACACCTAGATATTTAACCCCAAAAGAATCTCACTAGTTGGTATATCAAAGATAAACCAGTTTACAATTTGATATCAATATCAAGTTTAAGAGTTAAGAGCAACACCAATTGTTCCACCTATCACAAAGTCTAAGAATATGTTAGGATCGRTTCACTACAGGAAATATGCCAAATCCGTCGGTATAGCTCTAAATGAGCTACTCCGACGATCAACCAATGCATCTAGTAAGATATCGTYAGTATAGACCTATACCAATGGATTTTGTTCGTYAGTATAATGTGTAAACACCTATATCGATGACATTCTAAACCGTCAATCAAACTATCTATCGGTGTACATCATAAGTACAGGGTATGGTGTAAATTGCTATATCAACGGATTCGTTCATCACAATATGGGTCGTGTCTATCGGTATAGGTTCAATTTATACCAACTGATTGTGGGCRTTGGTATAGGATCAGGATATACCAACACAGGTCATCCGTCGGTATAGGTTCAGGATATACCAACAAAGATAGTCCGTCGGTATAGGTTTAGGATATAGCAACAGATATAGTCCATCGGTATAGGTTTAGGATATACCAACAGATATAGTCCGTTGGTATAGATGATATTTTTTTTTTTTTTTTTTTTTTTACATTTCCCTACAATCCTGTTTGCCTAATATATCCAACACAAAAAGAACACCTGTGCATCAAAAAATGTTTTCTCTAGATTCCTGTTCGACCAAAATGGCCAACATAAAAAGAACACCTATACATCAAAAAACTAAACAATATGCAAAAAGCTTAATAAAAAATGACCTAAATTTTCAATGAAACCAAAAAACTATGTTTTTAACATCGTTGAAGCMWCAATTGGACAAACCACCAACTTATTTGCTCCAATATGCTAGAACCAGCAAAAAGCATGCTCATGGCTTTGACATATTTGCTTAATCTTTCATTTATCTATCTAGTAGGAGTTCCTCTTCATGAAGTTGATTTTTCTCTACCTATAGAAATAAAAGGTAAAAAGAAATAAATAAAAGAATGGAACAAATCCTTAGATAGTGAAAGCAAGCAACTATTATTGAAACACCTAAAGTAAAATAAAATACTAAAAAAAAATAAAGTAAAATGATTATTATAAATATTGCCGCTTTGATTTCCATGAGGATGATGGCTTGAAGTCGAAGAGTTTTGATGCCCATTTGGTGAGGCATCTGGAGTAGTAGCAGCATTTGGATCCTATTAAATTAGAGAAAATTTGATTAATACAGTAATATTCTATATATCACTTTAAAATTTTAAATATAAATATATCATGCCTTTCTATTTGTGATTTGGTTTACAAGACTCATGATATCACTGAGTTGTTCATCAGGAAATCGTCTCTGAAATATAGATATAAAACCATTCACCAAACCCTCTAAGTTTTAAACTTTTTCCTGCAAAACTTGATCATGTTGATCGTGTTGTTGAGATGATGAAGCTCCACTACCATTAGAAGTTAAAATCTTTCCCATACAACAAACACGTCCTTTCTTATCAGGTCCTTTTACATGAGAAAACACATCATTCTTCCAAGAAGATCCTTGCTGCAATATTTGTGTACTCTATGAAGTGCTTTAATCATTTAAGCACTTTTTCAAATTTTCATAAATTTTTTGAATAAGTGRAGCATTAATGGTCATATAGAGTAATGAATTATTGGATTGATTTCCATTTTCAAATTTTGTTTAGAGAAATGAATATTTCATTAATGATCAAAAAGATAAAACAAAGACTATTAGTGGGATAGGTTTCCTCCACAGCCTATTACAACAATGATCATGAAATTATAAGGTTATTAAACAGCAAAATCATCAATCGACAACTTACRAAAACTGAGATCATGTTACCTAAGGGCTAAGTTCCATCCCTAGGCTGAAAAATAAAATAAAATAAAATAATAAAAATAAAAAATAAAAAACTTGGTATTTTGGGCCTCGACCCAACTCAAKGACTGAAAATCCGAGACAAGCCCATGTGAAATTTCAGGTCAGGATAATCCAGGCTCAGTTTAGGTGTGCCCAAGTTGCAGCCCTAGTGGAAACAATGATCAAGCTTCTGGTTATGTGGTTCCAGCTCAGCAAGTAATGTTTTAGTTGTGATCAAGGTTTTTTTTCTTCTTTTAATTTTTTGGATCAGAAATAAAAAGTCGTGATCAAACTGTTTCAACACTGTTAACAGTCCTTATTTTGGAGTAGCATTTATTCCTTTTTTACTACAAATCTCTAGAATTCAGATTCCCCTTGCAGATGGCTTCCTATACTAATGAATCAAATAGAAAAAATGTGTTACTCGAAAATAAGGATTGTTATGTCTATATCAATGAAGAAAAAAAGCTTTAGAAAATAAATAAAATAGACAGAACAAGAAGCAAGGTCTGGCTTCATTTGATGGGAGCCAGCTTTTAAGGACTAAGCTTATTTGCCCAATCATAGCATGATGGAAATTTATGGTTCTGGTTCAACCATCCTTCCATGAAATTTCTGTTGATTTAAGATTGCCAATGATTGACAATCTTAAAGACTGCCCTGTTCCTACTCTTCCATAAATTCCATATTAATAAAGCAGATAAGTTGAGAACAGATATTCCTTCCTGGATTTGTCTTGAGGACATCTTACTATCCACTGGGCTAATGAATCTGCAAAGCTTGAAAAACGCAGAGCTTGATCTGAATCATAGCTAAAGATAGACCCAAAATGGTTATAGAAAAATAAAGCATGCATTAAAATTTTTGAATCTTTCCCACATATAGGGCAGGTTAGAGTATCAGAAATACCTCTCCTAAACAGGTTCTCCTTAACCGCTATTGCATTCCAACGACACTTCCAAAGTGTGAAATTTTTGTGTCTAACTTTAGTTACCATAAAGCTTTCCAAACCCTATGAATCTGGGAGTTTTGATTATTGTGGGGAGGTGAGCTACCTGCAGATTCTTGATTCCCTATCCAAACTAGTCTATCTTCCCAAGGTCCCAAAGGTAGATTAATTTTTATCATTTGATTTGCCATCACCTCACTGAAATTATTTCTAATCAAGTCCTGGTTCCATCTTCTTCTATCATTATCAATCAGATCACTGACCCAAATAGGACTCGAAATCTTGGCTTCAGGGCCTACTGCTCCAAGTTTGAAAAGCCTTGTAAGTTCTAACTAGGGATCTTTCCAAATTCTGACTTTTCTACCTGAATTGATTTCACAGAAAGCACTATACTTGAGAACTTTTCGTCCAGCTAACAAACTTTGCGAGCCCCAATAGCCCTTTCTTCTGAAATTATCATTTAAGAAATCTTTTCCCCTTAAATATTGGGTCCGAATGTAGTAGGCACGTTAGGTAAATACAATGAGTGAGCACGTAATAGCTGTGTGACATATGTCCCAGTTAATGTGCCTTTCATCCAAACGTTTTTGATCAGTTAGACAGGAATTATCCATTATTTTATTATCTTTATCAAAATAATTAAAAATAAAAACAACGAAAAAGGAAAACTTAAATGTGTTAGGAGTTGGGACTCATTTACATTTTTCTTTTTCACTGTTTTTTATTTTTAATTATTTTGATAAAATAATAAAATAATGGATAATTTTTATTTAACGGAGCAAAAACGTTTGGATGAAAGGCACATTAACTGGGACATGTGTCACACAGCTATTACGTGCTATCTCATTATGCTTACCTAACGTGCCTACTACATCCAGACCCTTTAGCCCTGATTAGCCTTGTCCATACATTTAGGGTATGTTTGGTTTGAAGGGAAAAGTAGGGAAAGGAGGGGAAACCTACACATGGCTTGTAAAGTAGGGATGGATTCGAGCCGAGCCGAACTGAATAGTACTAGGCTCGAGCTCAGCTCGAGACTATTTTACAAGACTCAAGCTCGACTCGTTTAATAATCAAGCCACTGAATTGGGCTCGAGGTCGAACTCGGCTGAAACCGAGCCAAACCGAACTTTTCACGAGCCGAACTCGAGCAGCTCGTAAAAAGCTCAGCTTATTACCACCCTTATTGTAAAGGTTTCTCTACATTTCCCTTCCTTTTCCWATTTTTTCTTGAAACCAAACACAGCCTTATGTAAAAGCTTAAAATTATGGAAAGATGGTTGCCAACGTGCGGCTGGGTTCCATGATTTCTGATTCTGAGTTTTGTCTGAAATTTCTGTTGATTTAAGATTGTCAATGAAAAACATAAACGATAAGTATATAATACTAAACAAAACCTTGATTTGTTATATGATACTATAGAAAGGTGACAATCCAAAAAGATATATTATGCATATATGAAATAAATACATAGTTCTTAAATCTTAATGCATGTTTAATTAGACCGTAGTTTCAATTAATCCTGTGATGTGGCCAAAATTAAACCATGAAATGATTTTTTCTCTGAAGGAAATTTGTTTTCAATTTATACAGGAACGTCACATTTTTTTTTTTTGTTTTATAGCTGTGGACTTGTTGAAAAGGACTATTTCCAATCATAACTAGAAATTACTTACAATAATCTCTGCTGCCTTTTCATGACAATGCTTCCATCATTGCGTGTCCGACTATCTATATAAATTTGTGTACAAGTAGGTTTCACCCCATGGGCCTCTTTTGTCTAACAACATGAAGGTAAAATAACTTCAAACAATATACATATACTAAACAGAAAATTTATCATCACTACTGCATATATGTAGAATTAACCTTCTCTTCAATGAGCCTAGGGAATCCTTTTGTGCCAGTGCAATGAAGGTCTTTTAGCTTGGCTCGATTATTTTTATTAATTTGGCTAATTTTCTACAAAAAGAATAACAAAATAAAAAATAGTTAAATACTAATGTTTAAATTGACTCATGATAAATATAACAAATTACTCAACCTTTCCCTCCTTAGAGCACCAATAATGAACCAGTGTACGATATTGGTTCCCATCTACCCGATCATCTGGAACATTAGCAGCCATTTCTTCTTCCGTTTTACTCTCATCATATCCCTTTGCCTTTATTTCATTCTTCCATTGCCTCCACTTGTTAGATATAATTTGTAGGAGTGGCTTTTTTGTTTGCTCAATGCATCTAGGCACAATTTGAAACTTTGACTATAACTAATGACACCAAATCCAAACATATCATCATGAGTGTCAAAACTTAAATAACTAACTTAGATAATTTTAAACAACTTTTATACCTCTAGAGTTATCCACATATCATCTTTGATAGGTGCAAATTGGGCCCTTCTTACCATGGTACCTGTAAAACCCACATTGAACAACATTTGTTATCCATATATTCATAATAAACCCATAATTATAATTAACAGAAAAAAAACAACAAGTGTTAAACCAAAATGCATCACCTGCATTACATTAAAAACACCATAGTGCTAAAAAGAGCAGTAGGCTAGCAAAGCCATCTCCATAAATCTAAGTTAAAAGCTGAGTTGTCATGGATAGGGGGGGTAGAGTTCGATGGTCATAAATCTACTATAGGATCAATCGTTAGGGCCTTCTTTTGGAGAGTTATCAATCCCAATTTTAGTAGATTTCTCAAGAACAGAAAAGAGGATTAGCAATGTGAAATATTAAAGAGTTACAACAGTATTCAACTGGTCCATGTAAAGAAAGTCTTTTAACTATCCTAGCATGGCTGTTGCTAGCTTTTCTTGTGCTATAAGGTTATGATGCTTCCATTCTTCTTGGTTTAGTACCAAAAATAAACCCGGCTGAGAAAGTGAGCATTGATAACTCTACGTTTTGATACCTTAAGGGCATCATTTTAGGGGTATTTCCGGCCTTAGAAGAGTCAAAGTATGTCATTTTCTCAATTAAAATCAATGTTGTGACCTCTAAGGGTCTCTGTGCAAATTCTATTCAAAACTGGGAATGTTTCATGGCTGAATTGCAGTTTTTGGGAAACTGGTGTGAATTCCAGCTGAGAAAGGGGATGTTTTTATAAAAAACTGAAAGCAGGAGGGCGCCTCCTATCTGCTAAACCCAATTTGGTGCCCCTCCTACTATATTAGCATTCTCCCCACACCTTAGCAAACCCTAGGGCGCCTTTTAACCCATTCTTTTCACTCTTAACAAACCCTAGCCGCCCCTAACTATTAAATCCTCACCTTCCATCCCTTCTAATCTCTGCCATCCATTCTAGGGCACTCTCTTTTTAGCATTGTAACCCTAGGGAGCCACCTAACTTCTAATCTTCACCATTCAACCTTTAGCCATTAAATCTCAGCCCTACATAATATTGAACTACCTCTCCTTCTCTTCTTAGCCTTACGATCACCTTAGAACAATCCTAACCCTCCTTTCTAAACTCTCGGGCACCCATATTTCTGCTAAAACCCAATTGTCGCCCCCTTTTTCTCTCTAATCCCAATTGTATCCACCCTTCTCTATAAAAAGGACCCAAGGGCTCCTGAGAAAGGGTTGGATGCTGCCCCCAAATAAGATGGAAAGTTGATCTTGAGAAGTTCAAGGGTTGAGGAAGAGGAGAACGCCCAGGCAAGAGGAGGGGTTCCTATTTGCAGTTTGCCAACATCACTATTGCCACCTTTAGAATCGGATCCCAACCACTTTTACTTTATTTTAGTTTTAATTTCTGTTCTTTCAATTTCAGTTTCGTTATTTACTTTATGCAATTTACTTTCATTCCATTTGATCTTCGTTTTATTTTCTACAGATCTACAATTCGGCCAACTAAGATGGAAGGCGTAGCTCGAGAAGTTCGAGGGTCAAAGGAGAAATCCGAAGACTGCTACCTCTGATCGGATTACAGATTTTTATTTCATTTCTTTTATTTATTTATTTCAGTATTTATTTATGCTTCTGCACTTTTAACTTTTAGTACTGTTTGAATTCTATATTTTCTTAGTTTAATTAATTAATTTTTATATTTCTACACTTCCCTTTTGTGTTATCTTGTTTGGATTTGAGTATATATTAATTTTCCCTCGCTTCCCTGTGGATACGACCCGTTCTCACCCATTTATTACATTAATATTTGTTTGAAAGTCAGAAAAAATTCTATAAATATTAAACTGGTGTTCCAAAGTGATCAACGACACCCTTCCAGATACACTAAGTTTTTGGTGCCGTTTCCAGGGAAGCACGGAGAAAAATTTTTATTTACTTTTTATTTAAACAACTTTGCTAAGACAAATAGTAAAAATATATTATAATAAATTCACATTGCCTCACACTTACAAACTTATTGATTCCATGATAAAATTTAGCCTAGAAAAAAATAAGCTAGAGAACAATTCAATCTAACTTCACAATGTAACATACCCTGTATTCAAAATTCAAAGATGATAGCAAAGCACTCCTCAAGTATCATGAATACAAAATTTGTATCACAATATTAGTAAAAACAATCTAGAGAAAAAAGCATTGGAAGGGTTAGGATCCATYATATAGATGGTTGAACCATGCTAGATGGTTGGGCAAATTTTTAAAAATTTTTTAATCCTTTTAGGAATCGAATCCCCTATATTTTGAAAAACTGCATTTTTTAGGATCAGTCTTGCATTGAACTAGATCAGATGTGAAACCAATCAAAAAGGAAGATTTATACTTGACACAGATACCACAAATGCAGATCCCAAGGTAGAAGTTCACTCYCAAATCAGTTCTAAAACCAACCTCCATTGAAGATGGTGCAATGTATAAGTGAAACTGATTCAACAACACAATTTTTAGCAAAACTACAACCCAACTGCTTGGATCGAATTGCGAAGGTGATCCTAAAATTTCATTGAATTTTTATTGTAAAAATTAGAAGAAAACTGATCTTTATCAGTCCTTGAAAGCCTAGGTCGTGGTAGGGTTTCTTGGAAGACAAAAGAGAACAAGAGATAACAAGAAAGAGTGGTGTTGTAGTTTGGTTCACCCTCTTCTTCTTTTATCTCCTTATAGAGTACTTCTCCTAATAAAATTAGGAGATTAACCAAATCTAATTTGGATCTGGACTCTATTAAGAGATAAGCCTTATCCTCTTAAGATGATGGATGCTTCATACTCATTTCCAAACCCAGATTCGAACCAGAGCACATGAGAACTTAAGTTGTGACATAATAACTTACTTAATCTTATTAATTATGGGCCTTAGGCCCATTTCCTTCAAAGGCTCATGACCAAAGATATTGCATGGCCAACTTAGGCATAATTTTTATGGTGTGGGACCCCAAATGACTTCACATAAGTCCACATGGGTTCGGCCCAGCCTCTATGAAAAGGCTTGGCCGAATTCAATGCTAAACACAATGAACACCTGAGTACACCACTATGGGCTCAATATGGGCCCAACACTTACATTTAAATGATCATTGAATTCAGCCATCCTATGAATATCCAAGGATAATGGACTTTACTAAGATAAAACTCATTAGGCAATCATCCCTATAATGGTCTCTAACATTTAACCTCTCAGCCCATAATGATTACAATACTGCTTGACAAGGAATGACCTCTCCTCTGRCTGCAAGGTACAGTGTTACACTCTCTGGTCAGATGGATCCCGAGAATTAAAACCTTTTGCAAACATTTTTCGTAAAGCATTAATATATATCATAAAAATATATTTTGCATAATCAAATCTCAAACACAATTGAAACCCACTGCTAGTAGTTTAGGTTTCTATTAGAGAGAATGTAAGCCCTATCATTCACTTTGTCCAACAAAGGGACCAATCCAATCACTATGATCACCCACCAGATCAATTCTTAGATTACCCCAAAATACCCAAGTTTTGACCCTTGATGGATCTCAATGGTTGGCATTTTAAAGACAACCCAATCCAACACCTAGTGCAGTACCATAATCAAGTCTAGGGGTTGCGTAACTTTTCATTTTTGCCCATCAATATCCAAGGTCTAGTGCATAATTGGAAAATGGTTTGGATTCAGTGTTTCAACCAAACAGACATTGCATGTGCTTTGGGTCTAACCCTAGCAAATGATACAAGCTGCCCCAACTTCTTTGGTTTTACATCAGTGTCTAGTTTAAGGGGTAATTTCACAAAAACATACCAACATCAATATGAAACAATAATATACTTTTATTCATTTACAATAATGTATCTATACATCAATTTGATTGGATCTAAGGGCATACACTGTCTAACAAAAAGAAGAAAGCAGGGAGAGAAGAACAAAATATTGAACTATATTGACATCTAAAACTAAAAAGCATAAAAATGCACCTTGAACATGAATTAATCATGTCCAACAATCCAAATATGAAATATATCTAAAACTATCCAATCATCCATTAGAACCATACTTTAAAGATCAAAATACAAACCTAAAATCCAAACATCATAAACCCAACCAAACCATGAGTAGGAAGAATCCCAAAATAACATGTCTTGGATCATATTCTCTATATTTTCCATGTTCTCCATGTTCAGCCTAGTGGCCTACATGAGAAATATAGGAAATTTAAAATATATAGTACAAATCTAATATATTATATAATACAAGTATGAAATTAAAAAAAAAAATGTACCAAGTATAAGCATAGATAGGGATAATCGCATATCAATCACTATTGGTTTTGATGTAATTGTAACCTTTGATAAATCCAAAATTTGAAGAAAATTTCAAAAACATTCATTTACAAATTACGATGGTTAAACAATTATCAAGAGAAAAATGAAAAATTATATGAAACATAAATTAAAAAGATTGTTACCATTTTCAAGTTTGTCAAGTTCTTGTTGGTCTTCTTTAACATTAATGGCATGTTGTGATGACTGGATCCAATCTTGAGCATATACAAGTGTTTTTGCTATTTTAGGAGTCAAAGAACACCTAAACGCATCAAGCACTCATCTTGTAGTGCTAAAAATTGACTCCAAAGCAACTATAAAGATAAGAACTGCCAATACATCTCGAGCCATTTGTAAAAGGATGGGAGATCTGGGACAAATAACTTTGCACCATCCTAGGATATCAAAGTCGTCATTTGCCTCTTCAATATCTTAATGTAGGTGTGGGCCTTAGTATGGGAATGTTTTCTCTTTTTTATTGTTTTTTATTGCTGTCTTTAGTGATGGACACCCTACTAAGGGCACTCATGTAATTGTCCTTATTTTTACAACAGAAGAATAAAAGAGATCATTAGGGGCTGAAGATAGGTTTGAACTCTTTCTCTTCTTCCTTCCCTTTCTTCCATCTTCTTCCTCCTCCACTTTTCTCTCTCCCATCTTCTTCAATCTTCTACTTTTCTTCTTTTTTTTTTTCTTTTCTTTATTTCAAATTATTGCGTGTGGGATCTGCAACTTGGTATCAAAGCAACAATCTGACCTTCTCTTCTCTTCTTCTTAATCCCATACACAGGTTGTATGGAGAGTTTATTAGCTAATTGATTAACAAGTATTCAACCCAGTTAAATGAGGGTTTTGGAGAAGAATGTAGTGTTGGTTTGGGGACTAAGGCAAGTTCTTGGAGAGTTTCCCGAAAACCCTAGCTCACTAGAGAGCCTTTTGATTACAAAGTATAGAGGGAATCTAGAAGTGGAACTTGGGGATAGTGTAAAAGCATTCTAACTATCTTTGAGGTCGACCCAAGTTGGACAAGTTTTTAAACCACTAGTAGGAGTGGCCAGACATTTTCCCTTTCTCCCATTTTGCTAGGCCTGGTAAAAACCCTAATTTGTCTATTTGAAGAGCAGTTTTTGACATTGGATAGTAAGTTTTGACTAGTAACACCCTATTTTAGTTTTCGTTTATCTCCATTTGGCCAATAGAGCAAACTGGAGGTGAGATGAAACTCTCCACCGGTTCTAGGTGTGGTCAAGAGGGTCTATAGAGACTTTGTTAGGGACAATAACCTTAATAAAGTTGGAACCAATTTTTTAGCTTGGTTTCAATCTATAAAGATTCATGTTTATAGTAGAGGGAAATGGGGGTACATCACTAGAACTAAGAAGAAACCTATAGAGGATGACCCTACCTATGAGAGGTGATGCAGGAAAACTACACTGTAGTAGGTGGATGTAGGAAAACTACACTGTAGTAGGTCTGTTAGTGAATTCCATGCAACCTTATATTAGTCAGCATATGAAGGCTACAAAAGAGGTGTTGGGCAGTGTTACAAAGACCTATTCCTAGAAGTTGAATATTTCTAGGTCCTACAAGCTGAAGAATGATGTCAATAATTTAAGACAGGGGAGAAACCTTTGGTTGTTTATGTTTTTGTGTTGAAATCTCTTTGATAGGAGATTGACTTAATGGAGACCGTTGTATGGGAGTGTACTTTTGATTCCCATAGGAAGTTAGTGGAGAAAAATCAAGTCTTTGAGTTCCTCATTAGACTCAAGTCTTTGATGTTACCTTGTTCCAAGATTATGCCATGGTTAGTGGTGAAGAAAGTCGAAGACAAGTGCAGGTTACAAAGGCCTTAATAGATCATTTTGCAAATGTTGGGATGAAGCAAAGGCTAGTACTAAGAAGAAAGATATAGTATGTGAGTATTGCAAGAAACCTAAGAACATAAAGGATACCTATTGGAAACTACATCCAAAGATTACACCTCCTAGATTCAAGAATAACAACAATGTTAAGAAGAGTGGCAATGCCAATATAGCCCCCTTTTTTGAGGTTGAAAAGGGTTTTGGTGATGAGAAATCAATGGGAGAACAACTAGCAACTACCAGAGTAGTGTAAGAGAAGTATGAACGACTCATCAACCACTTAGAGTCTACTACTATAGCTAGTATATCTTCAAGAAATGGCTCCTCATCTGCATATGCCCATTCAGGTATTCGTGCTACTGCGAATCAAGCTTCTATCTCAGGTAATTGTAGAATCCCTTGGATATTTGATACCGGTGCCTCTAACCATATGACTAGTATGTCCCATTTATTTTTTAAATACCAACTTATATCTAGCCAAGATAATATCTCCCTTGTTGATAGCTCCCTTGCTCTTATCTCTAGCAAAAAAAAAAATCAAAGCTTTAGATACCTTCACCTTATCCTCAATTCTTTATTCTACTTATTGATAACTTATCCATTACACCTAGTTTTACCTTATCCGATATTGTGCTAAAGTACCCAAACTAGTGAACCAGTTTCATGAATTTTGCGCTTACCCAATTCGATACCTGCATCAAGATATTCCAATCAGATAGTGCTAAAGAATATTTGGAGAATGATCTTGTTTCATACTTTGAGAGATTTGAAGGGATGGGATATCCATCACATGGACGCCCAAGTCTTGCGGAATGGACTGAGCGAATTTCAAAAAAAAATTCTCCCATCTTTGCAGGGAATCGAATTCCCTATTTTAGAAAGCATATTTTCAATAATCAATCTTGAACCATGAACCAAACCAGATCAGAACCAAAAGGAGTAGGAGGGAGGATGTACCTGATACGGAGAAACAGTATCTCCCAATGGAGGTGTTCACGCCCAAGGAAGGATCCAAAATCTGCTCCCACTGAAGATGGCGTAGTGCAGGATGGAGCATGATCAACAATGTTCTTCCCAAAGAACTTGACCCTTCGCAAGAATCAATTGGATGGCTTGTGAGTATAGCTCCAATCAATCTTTTCCCAAAAGATTGGAACCAAGATCAGATCTTGATTTCTCCCAAGAACTGGAGATCGAACTGAAGGTGATGGCGGTGGCAGGAAGGAGGCAACAAGAGAGAATTCGCAGGTTGTAGAAATCTCTCTTCTTGTGATTTTCAGCTCTGAAGAGAAATGAACATCAATCACTAACTGTTGCCGCCCCTTTCTCTCATAATCTTAAAGGGATCAACTCCTAATCCCATTAGGAGTTGCTAATCCAAATCATATTTGGATTAGAAGTCCCTTTAAGTGATAAGRGATAACCCTTATCTTATCTGCAGATCAGATCAGCCATCTCCTAATCTAATTAGGAGGCTTTCAGATCTAAATCTTATTTAGATCTTGGACTCTCTA
>NW_010729328.1:480611-514634 GCF_000365185.1 Nelumbo nucifera
AAACACACCACAGGAACATGAATCAAATGTGTACTTTATTCATTTACAATAAATTCATAATGTACATAATTCTGATTGAAGCTAAGGGCATACAAACTGTCTAACAAGGTTTGGGGTTATACATCAGAGTTCTTGTCTGCGTACTCTAGAGCATAATGGAGTGGTAGAGAGAAAGAATCAACATGTTGTTGAAGTAGCTAGGATCATCCTTTTTGCCTCCCATGTTCTACTAAGATTTTGAGGTGATGCATTCATGAGAGTGAAATTTTTGCCTCCCGTGTTCTACCTACCTTATTAATCGCACGCCTTCTCAAGTCTTAGGGTTTAAATATCAATTCATTGTTTTGTTCCTTGAGAGTGAAATTTTCCCTCTTCCCTTCCATGTCATTGGTTACACATGTTATATATGTTCATGTTCCTAGCTCTTGAAGACATAAGTTTGAACCCAATGCTCAAAAGTGCATTTTCTTAGGGTATGCCTCCACATAAAAGGGTTTTTGTTATTTTGATGGCACTAGTGGAATTCATTTCATCTCCATGGATGTTACATATGTAGACTCACTTCCTTTTTATGGTCATTCTCCTGAGGGGGAGCATTCCATTGAGTTTTTTGCTTCATCACTTCCTTTGCCTTTTCCTATTAATATTGGGGTTGAGTCATCAGTGGTTCCTTCTGTTCCAATGGTAGAGCCTTCATCTCCCAAATCTAGCTTTTACTACTAATCCTATTCTTTAGAGGTGGTACCAGATAGACTAGTTCATGGGTCGGGCTTTGCCTCTACATTAATAGAATATGCTCAGCCCCGAGTCCAAGCCTGGCACAACCATTGGGCCTAGGTCTTGAGCCTGAGCTCAACCCTCATATAAAGCCCAAAGCCTAGGACCAAGCCCAAGCCCAACCAAATATTAGGAAAAAAAATATTCTTTTTCCTTTTTACTCAATTAAAAACTATTTTATTTATATTAAAATGCCTTAAAACCAAAAAAATAGTGAAAGATCTCACTATTACTTGAAAAAAAGAGAAGAATAATAAAGAAAAAATATATTATATATATGCTTTTTATTATATAATACATTATCAAGTTAAGCTCGGGCTCAAGTCGGGATTTTTTGAGAAAGTTCGAGCTTGGTCCAAAAGAGGTTGGGTCCGATGTTTTAGGCCCGAGCTCAAGCCCGCGGGCCTGATATCCTATCCAAGCCTGACTTGGATCAGGTTGGGCCGCCTCATCAGCCTACTCGGCCTATGAATAGGTGGATGAAGGAAGGTGAGATCCATTATATGGATGGCCAAACCATGCTAGATGGTTGGGAAAATTTTCAAAAATTCCTTTCAGCCTTCTAGGAATCGCATTCCCTAGTTTTAGAAAAACTACATTTTTCAAGGATCATTCTTGCACTGAAACCGGACCAGATTTGAACCAAACTAGAGGGAGAAGTATACTTGATATGGATTCCAAAAATGTAGCTCCCAAAGTTGTAGTTCATGCCCAAACTGAATCCCAAAACCAGCCTCCACTGAAGATGGCACAACTTGGAATGAAGTCGGTTCAGCAACGCAGTTTTCAACAAAACTGCAATCCAACTCTTTGGATCGTGCAAGGGAGGTGAGCACAAAATTTTTCTGATATTTTCTTGAAAAAATCAGAAGCTAAAACTGATCAAGATCAGTTACAAAGATGGAGAATGAATTAGGGTTTTTGGGGCAGCAAGAGCGGAGAGAAAGAGCTGATAGTAGAGTGATTTGGAGCAGATCGAACTCTCTATTCTTATACCTTAAGGAGCATCACACCTAATTGAATTAAGAGGTTCCTAATCCAAATCATTATTTGGATTTGGACTCTCTAAGTGGATAAGACTTATCCTTTTATCCTAATGGATGCTCTAGAACCTTATCCAAATTCATATTCACCCAAATCACATGACTGCTTAAGCTATCATGTGACCACTTGATTAATCCAATTAATCATGGGTTTTAGGCCCATCAAACAAATGGCTCACATCCCTAGGTAGTTGCTAGCCCATTTAGGTTCACTTTTTATAGCGTGGGACCCTAATAATGACCTTACATAAGCCCACATGGGTTTAGCCCAGCTTCCGTGAAAAGGTCTGGCTGAATTCACTGCCAAGTACAGTGAACCCTTGAGTCCATTAGTACGGGCTCTTAAGGGGCCCAATATTAACAATTAAATGATCCTTGAATCTAGCCATCCTATGAAGGCCCAAGGACAATGGACTTAAGTAAGATATAGCCCATCAGATAAATAGCCCTTAATGACCTCTTACACTTAACCTCTCAGTTCATCATGATTAAACACTGCCTGACAAGGAAGGACGTCTCCCCTGTCTACAAGGTGCAGTGTTACACTCTCTGCTCAAATGGGTCATGGGAATTAAAACCTTTTGCAAACACATTTTCTTAAAACATTATATATATATATATATATCATATAAATATATTTTGCAAAACAAATCTCAAACACGGTTGAAATCGACTACCGACAGTTTTGGTTTCTATCAGAGAAAATGCAGTCCTGATCATTCACTTTATCTAACAAAGGGGATGATCTTGTCACTATGATCACCCACTCAAATGAATTCTCAAACTGCCCCAACATACATAGGTTTTGACCCCAAAAGGATCTCACTGATTGGCACATCAAAGACAGCCCGATCCAATCGAATGAATTCCAGTTTTTCCCATCAGTTTCCAAGGTCCAAGGTATAACTGGAAATTGGTCCAGGTTCAATGCTTCAAACAAATACACACTACATGTGCTTTAGGTCCAACCCTAGCAGCTGAGACAAGCCATGGTAGGATAAACTCCCCTAGTCTATCCAACGGTTGAGGGCATTCTAAATTAACTCGAGTATCATAAGTGTCAACAGCAGTGGGATGGGTGATATGGTAGGAGTTCAAATTCCAGGATGAACAACTTCATCCATACTACTTATTAAGCAGCCTCACTTACAGCAATGTGCTTGGCTTGGGTCRTGGACTATTTTTCTTACTACATAGGACCCCATCATGAAGATATAACTAGATGTAAACTTTCTATCATCTAGGTCTGACTAGAAGTCGACATCAATATACCCAACCATCAATAGTGAACTATCAGCGAAGACAAGACAATAATCTTTAGTCCTCCATAGTATGTTTTTCACAGCAATCCAATGCTCTTATCCTAGGTTTGATTGGTATCTACTTATCACACTCACAGCCTGAGCAATGTCTGGTCAAGAGCATAACATGGCATACATGATGCTCCCTACGGCAGAGGCATAGGGAACAACTCTCATGACCTCAATCTTCTTAGGGGTCTTGAGGGATATACCCTTGAAGAGAGTAACTCCGTGCTTGAAAGGGACAATCCCTTCTTGGTGTTCTCCATGTTGTACCTATTGACAATYTTGTCAGCGTAAGTAGATTGGGATAATCCTATTATCCTCTTCGATCTATCTCTATAGAGTCAAAGTCCTGAGATGAAGGAGGCTTCTCCAAGATCTTTCATGGAGAATTGTTGTGAAAGTCATACCTTCACTGAAGTCAACATTCCAACATCATTCCCAATGAGTAAAATGTCGTCTACATACAAAATCAGGAACATAACCTTATCTCCCACTATTTTTTTAAACACAGGGTTCATCCGGATTTTGCTAAATGTCAAACTGTTTGACCATAAAGTCAAACCGGATGTTCCAACTTCTAGAAGCTTGCTTTAATCCATAGATGGATTTGTTCAGTTTGCACTCCATATGTTCTTGACCAGATGCAATGAAGCCTTGCAGTTGCTGCATATAGATATCTTAAGTAAGATCTCCATTCAGGAACACGGTTTTGACATCCATATATGCCAAATCTCATAATCGTAGTGTGTTGTTATATCTAACAGAATCCTAATCGATTTAAGCATGGCCACAGGAAAAAAAGTTTTCTTATAATCGACTCCTTCTTTCTGAGTGTACCCTTTYGCTACTAAACAATATTTATAGGTCTCAACCTTTCCATCAAGGACCTTCTTCCTCTTGTAGATCAATTTGCAACCGATTGCTTTTATCTTAGAGGCAGATTTACGAGAGCCTAGACTCCAATGGTTTTCATTGAGTCCATCTCGACTTTCATGGCATCTATCCACTTCAAGGAATCCACGTCCAACATAGCTTCCATATAAGTCACGGGATCTTCCTCACTATTCATGGCTTCCATCAAATAACTTTCTTGATCATAGCCATAATGAATTGGAGGTCTAGACACTCAGGTAGATCTTCTATTTTCGGTGTTATTTGGAACCTGTGGGACATCTCCCACTACTYCTAAGCTCTCCTCATCAAGAACAATTTTCTGACAATGRTTGCTCAAAATATAATCCTCCTCCAAGAAGTAGGCATTTCGACTAACAAACACCTTTTATTCTCTTGGGTCATAGAAAAGGTACCCTATTGAGCCCTTGGGGTAGCATATAAGTAGGCAACGGATGCTCTTGGTTTCCAATTTGTCCGCACTTGTTCTTTTACATGTGTTGGACAACCCTAAATCTTCAAGTGTCTTACACTTGGTTTCTTACAGGTCCATAGCTCATAAGGAGTCTTAGGAATAGATTTGGTTGGAACTCGGTTCAACACATATATAGTAGTCTCCAATGCATGTCTCCAAAAGGATATAAGTAGTTCTAAATGGATGAGAAGTGATAGACCATATCTAATAGTGTCTGGTTTCTTCTCTCTGACACGCAATTTAATTGTGGTGTAGCTGGAGGAGACAAATGTGATATAATCCCATTGTCCTTTTGGTAGTCCCTGAATTCATTGGAGAGATATTCACCTCCTCAATCTGATCAAARGGCTTTGATCTGTCTCTCAAACTATTTCTCAACTTCTTATTTAAACTCCTTGAACTTTTCAAAGAGTTCAAACTTATGTCTCATTAGGTATACATAACCATATTGAGAGTAATCATCGGTGAAAATTATGAAATAACAGTGTTGATTGTGTGTCCTAACATTCATGGGACCACATACATCTATCTGTATGCATCAGGTCAAGTGTGCCCATAAATCTTTTAGTGTTATAATTATGAAATAATAGAATATCCATCCTTACATAATTTAGAAACCGTAATCAAATTTCTTCTAAGTAACGGTACATAAAGACAATCTTTTAGTGTTACAATTCCTTCTCTGAAATATAAGTCTACTATTCCTATAGCAGTAGCTGCAATAGTTGCAGAAGTCCCCAAGTAGAGCACCACCTCGTCATCACTCAGCCTTCTATTTTCCTTGAACCCCTTCATTGTTCTTGTGGGATTCCAGATACTGAGGACAATTCCTCTTCCAGTGCCCAGTCTTCTTGTTGTGGTGACACACGTACGATGATCTATCTCTTTTATGCTTTTTAGGCTTGCCTGCCTTCTTCTAAGACCTCTTCTTTCCCTTTCTCTTTCTTTTTCCAGATTTGCCACCTTCAACAAGCACGGCTACTAGCTTGTCCTTCTTTATCAGTTCTTCAACCCTCTACAGCATATTGTTGAGTTCCTGAAAGCTAACATTTAACTTGTTCATGTTATAATTAATGAAAAACTGATTGAAAGATGGGGTAAGAGAGTTTAGGATGGCATCAGTCATTGTGTCATCGTCGAGCTGGGACCYAAGAGACTCCGGTTAATTTATATACCCCATCATTTTCATGACGTTATCATGAACCATCTGGCTTTCAGTCATCCTCGTGGTCATCAACAGCTTGAGGACCTTTTGTGTAGTAGAAYGATTCTATTCTTCATACATAGTCTTTAGACTATCTAGAATGTCTTTGCAGATTTTGATCTTATCGAATTGTCTCTGGATTGAGTTGTCTAAAGATACTACAACATAACACCAGGCAAGAGAGTTCTTCTCCTCCCATTCCTAATATTCCCTCTTACGTGCTTCAGAAGCTCTATCRCCCATATGTTCCGGTGCAGGGTTCTTGGCAACCTTGTCCAATTTCTTGGATGTAAGCACCAGATTAAAGTTATAGTACCAATCAGCATAGTTGGATCCTTTTCGTTTTTTGTCATCCAACAATTTGGTGAATTGTCCGTGTGCCATTTATGATAAAAGGCAACAGTTATTAGTCCACGACCTAAAATTGTTTCGAGTTATCTGACATAGAACGGTATTTTATTTATGTTCCATCTCCATTTATTCATCTTTGAGATCTCCCTCCTATCTCAGTGATGAGGGCACGATGCATGTCCCTAGAAATGTGGAAAATCACATAGGTGCATGAAGCCAAATATTTTAGCTACATAACCCCACCACTTTTTGTGAATGATCAAGTATCCACCCATCCAATGAGCTTTCCCTTTTATCTCCATCAAACAAAGTTCATTTCCATTTTAGGTTAAATCTTTTTGTCTAGTAAGTTCTAACCCGTCATATCATGGACCCCAAGGTATCGTTAAAGAGTCTTCCATTTTTAGGATATGCCTCTCCCACATCGGTCTCTGATGCCCCTATTATCTCATGAAGCAATCCCACCGACTATATCAGTAAAATGGATAGCCCAATTTTATGGTGCATCTCCACCCACCAATTTTAGGTCATACCAAAGTGGCTCCCATTGACTTTCATAAAGTCATATTCGAATGGGCCCAAAACAGGCTAGGTTCCACGGGGCTCCTCTTGGGGAGAAAGCTGATCAGGGGCCCATCGAAAAGGGAGATCATACAATGATCTAAGGTTATCATGGCAATGATGTGCATTCAACCATGATGTTCATAGAGAGCCACATATGTCTAAACATGGGCCAAGCACTTATGGCCCATGAAGGAATCACATTCATTCAACACATCACAAGCACAAACACATATATTGATCCAATCAATTAAAAGGCTTCTAAAACCCTAATTAATTTAAGTTAACACACAATCATACCATTAAAAACCCAAAATTATCCAATAATTTCATCTTGGTATATGGGCTAAACTGTAGAAAGCAATTCAGCCCATTTAGCAGTTATGTTGAAATGGGCTAATGTTGCTTTAACCTAATATAAATAGGATTTTCAAGAGATGGCCGAATTGGTCCACGTAATGAGCCATCAAACCCTTGGCCCAAATCCAATTTTGAGCCACCAAAAACGTGACCCATGGGGCTGTGATCAGACCTCATCGAACCATTGATTCGGCCCAACTAGTTTAGACCAAACTAGGTCAAATCGGCCTAGGGTTTGGTGTCCAAAACATGCAACAATTCACAAGAATAAGATCTGAAATTTTAGCATCCAAAAATTGACAATCAATCATAGTAGAAAACAAATAAACTAGGGCTACAAGTGTGATGGTCCGAATCTGATCCGGACAAACTACAAACCTGCAAAAAACTATTAATTGTAGATTGTAGTTTTTTTGCAAAATCTTTCTTCTTTTCCTCCGCGCGCTCTAGTAGGTCTGCAAAATCTTTCTTTTTTCTAAAAAAGAGAAAAATTATTAAAGACTAATAATCAAATAATAAATTTCCCTGGTGTGCAGATCTTGGCACCAATAAAGAACTCAATCTCCATCACAGAAACAACCCAAGAACCAAAGAAATCATAGTAGAACAATTCTAAGTTATATATATATATATATTGCAAAACAAATCTCAAACACGGTTGAAATCGATTGCCGGTAGTTTTGGTTTCCATTAGAGAGAGTGTAGTCCTGATCATTCACTTTGTCTGACAAAGGGGCTGATCCTGTCACTATGATCACCCACTCGAATGGATTCTCAGACTACCCCAACATACCTAGGTTTTGACCCCCAGGGCCGATCCAACACTCGGTGTAGTACCATAATCAAGTCTAGGAGTTATGTGTAACTTTCCAATTTTTCCCATCATTTTCCAAGGTCTAAGGCATAACTGGAAATTGGTTCGGGTTCAATGCTTCAAACAAACACACACTACATGTGCTTTGGGTCCAACCCTAGCAGTTGAGACAAGCTGCCCCAACTTCTTTGGTAGTGCATTAATGTCAGCCTTGGCAGAATAAACTCCCCAAGTCTATCCAATAACTGAAAATATTCTAAACTAACACGAATCCCATAAGTGTCCAGTTTAAGGGGTAATTACATAGAAATATACCAATTATAACATGAAACAATTATGTACTTTTATTCATTTACAATAATGTATCTGTACATCAATCTAATTGGAGCTAAGGGCATACATTGTCTAACAGTCTAGTACTAAAGACAAAGACTATGGAATAAACAAGTTGTTCCCCCATCTATAGTTGAGCCTCAAATACTTTCAACACCTAAAGAGAGGACAAGTCCCTTATCACCTACTCCAGAATCTCCCTTCCCAAACTTGGTCTACCTATTGTTGTGAAAAAAGATAAGAGGAAATGTATAGTGCATTGTATTTCCAAACAACTATCATACAGCCTGTTATCCCCATCTTACTATTCTTTCTTAGCCTCCATTCTTCTCAACCTATGCCTAAGTTAGTTACAAAGACCTTGTATAAGCCAAAATGGAATTAGCCTATGAGAACTGAAATAGAAGCACTACACAAAAATAATAGTTGGGATATTATGGATTTAACTCATGGAAAGGAACCAGTGAGATGTAAGTGGGTGTTCACTATCAAGTACCATGATGGTACCATTGAGAAGTATAAGGCTCATCTAGCCAAGGGTATACTTAGGTATATAGAGTTGACTATATGGAGACTTTCTCACCAATTACAAAAATGGCCTCAATAAGAGTTCTATTGTCCTTGGTAGTGAGTTATGACTGGCCGTTACATCAATTTGATGTTAAGAATGAATTCTTAAATGGAGACTTAAATAAAGATGTTTATATGTCACTTCCCCTAGGTATGTATGGTAAGGAAATGCAGGATAAAGTATGCAAGTTGAAGAAATCTATTTATGGCTTCAAGCATTCCCCACAATCTTGGTTTGATAGATTTAGAGTTTCACTTGTTGAGTTTGGCTATACATAGATACAATCTGACCATACCTTGTTTGTAGAGAGGAGAGTTGCTCAGGTTGCCTTCCTTATTGTTTATGTGAATGATATTGTAGTTATAGGGAGTGRTACAGAGGAAGGTTAGTCATTGAAGACCTTCCTTAACTATGATATTGAAATTAAGGATTTTGGAGAATTGAGATATTTCTTGAGAATTGAAGTTGCCAGATCTAAAGATGGCATCCTCATCTCCCAACGGAAGTATGTCTTAGATCTTCTCACTAAAACTAGGAAACTTGGTGTCAAACTTGCTTCTACACCTACTGATGTAAACGATAATATCTCAACTAATTATGGTGAGCTTTTGGAAAACAAGGGAGTGTTCCACAAACTTTTGGAGAAGTTGTTATACCTTTGCATGATACAACCAAATATCTCATATGTTGTTAGTGTGATCCGTCAGTTTATGGATTCCCCAAGCGACATACATATGGTTGTTGTAGAACAAGTTTTGTGTTACTTGAAGGGAACTCCGAAAAATGGTATCCTCTTCTCTAGGCATGGACACATAATGCCAATTGGACTGGTCATATTGATGATAGGAAATCTACATTGGGTTACTATGCCTTGGTTGCAGGGAAGATTGTCTCCTAGAGGAGTAAGAAATAATTAGTAGTAGCCAGGTCTTTGGTTGAGGCAAAGTGCAAGGAAATGGAACATGAAGTTTAAGAGTTGTTATGGATTAGGTCACTTTTAGAGGAGATGTGTATTGCACATGATAATCCTTTTAATGTTTTTTTGCGATAATCAGGTTGTGATCAACATAGCTCACAACCCAGTTCAGCATGATAGGACAAAATATATTGAAGTTGACTAGCATTTTATAAGAGAAAAGGAAAATTCTAGAGAAATATGCCTTCCTTTTATCACCTCAARGAAATAGTTAGCAAATGTTCTAACCAAGGGTGTCCCAAGAAAAAGTTATAGTATTGTGTAAGCAAGCTGGGAACGTAGAGATAATGTGCTGAGTGGGCCTTAGTCTCTTTGTTTTTCTTCAAGTTATGTTTATGACTTGTGTTAGTAGGTAGTGGRCCTTAGTTATGGGCTTGTTTTTTATTTTTTATTGTTTTTTATTGTTGTTTTTAGTGATGGATGCCCTACTAAGGGCACTCATGTAATTGTCTTTATTTTTACAATAAAAGAATAAGAGAAATCATTGGGGGCTAAAGAGAGGTTTGAACTCTCTCTCTTCTTCCTTCCCTTTCTTCCATCTTCTTCCTCCTTTACTTTTCTCTCTCACTCATCTTCTTCAATCTTCTTCTTCTCTTATGTTTTTTCCTTTTCTTTATTTTATATTATTGTAGGTGGGATCTACAATAATATAAATAAAGTGGGTTGTTAAACACATGTTTAATCCTTCGCAAGGAAGACTATGTGTCAATTGTAAGACAAACCCTTCAACATGAATTTTTAATGAAAATCTTCAACTTCAACTTTTCATCCAAGTACAATTGATAGCAATCCCAAGCTACAGTCCATTTACATAGAATACTATACCTTGGACAAAAAAGTGTCATAAATTTCTTAAAGCCCTCACCATCCACAAACTTGAATGGGAGTTCATCATTAATGATCATATGAATTAGCCCTTTCCTAACAGCCCCTTGTCAAACTTCCAACAACTAAGGCCAAATGAATTCATATTCTCACCATCTCCCTCCTTTGAGCTTGGGTGAAAATTCAATTCTGTTTGCTTTGTGTCTAAGTTATAAGGATTCTTACCTATATTCATGTGATTTCAAAGTGAGGATGTCCCATTTTTTTAGGGTCACAACAAAATTCCCTATCATAGTAGTTACACAGCCTTCACCTCTCCATTATCTAAAACAAACTTCGTAAAGTTTTCACATACTTCTGACCTTAGTTGTATGGCTTTTCTCTTTCCTTTAGTGGTTGTACTTATGCTTGTCAAACCTGTTTCACTTCTCTTGTTTGGTGTGACATCTACAAACAAAGAAAATATATGTTAAAACTAAAAAAAAAAAAAAACAAATGAACTAATCACATAATATCACACGTAAAAGTCAAAAGAGAATGAGTTAGCTTACATTGTAGGATATAACTCTTGAAGTTGTGGTTAAAAGTAAATAGCATACCAAGACCAAGTAAGCTAAGTCCAAACCTCTTATCAAAATAAAAATAATAATGTATAAGAAACATAGTGTTATTAGAATGATAAGAAAATCCTATATGATACTTTAGCAATCAAGCAAAATAGAAAATAGTAAACATTGCATATAATTGATAATTTAATTCAGCATAATAAGAAAAATCAAATTGAGTTTGAGATTGATCAAACTTTAGAAGGAACATAACATTATATGAAGCTTAGGGAAAAATAAAGTTGAAATTAAAGTAATTTCTTGCTAGTCTTTAATACATTAAAATAATTCCATAGGAAATAGCAAAAATATTATATCTTAAAGATAAGTAAATGAGAAAATTAAAATTTGTATTCATACATGTAGGAGAAGTCAATAAAAAATAGAGATATATTGACCAAAAACTACAAAAAATAAACCTAAAATGCTGATAAATTTGGAATGGGAAGTTCAATGCCTGAAATTTTGGTAGTGGGGAAATCCTTTGAGTATATGAAAATAACAAGCAAAAACATTAAGCTATTTATTATAAGCTAAAACTTAAAAAAAAAAAACAATCAAAGGATCTAAGATCCCTTAAAATCAAATGGCAAGAACCTAAAGACTAAAGCTTAGGAAGATTTGAAATGGAAAAAAACAAACATCCCTCAATTTACAACCCAAAAGAATAGGGAGTTTTATTGTTTTAGCATTTTCCTTTAAAGAGTTCGATGTGGATTTAATAACTAGTATCTTACACATTAAAATGGTTCTATGCAAAATGGGAAAAAAATATTCTATCCTAAAGAGAAGGAAGTAGAAAATAAATTATTATCTCTATTCACACACATGTAAAAGGTCAACAAAAAACAAAGAAATTTGAAGATAGTTAAAAAGTAGTCAAATATTTTACTATTTACCACCAAATTCAAACTGACCTAAAAATAACTACTAGCTAGTTATTTGGACCAAAAGTTTAAGCAATGCATCAAAGAGTTAAGACTCGGCTTGAGAAGGGTGCAAATACAAATATCTATATTCTAAATCCAGTGGCTAAAAAAACACAAGGAAGAAACAAAGAATAAAAAGGGGGAAATGAAAAAAAAAGAAAAAATTACCTATACCCTGAGTTGTAAACTTGCCGGTACCAGACAATTTAGGTCCACTGAGCAATAGAGCTCAGTCGAAGCTCAGGTGGCTAAGACATAATACAAGGAATAAGGTAAGAACCAAATAACTAAAGAAGAAAAAGGGGTAAAAAATTAACTCGTCAGGCTATCACTTACTAGTGCCAGATGGACAAGTTAGGTTTGTAGTGGAACTAGAACTTGATCGAAGTTTAGCCTACAAAATGAAGTCGTCGATGGTAGATCATTGTGAACATCCCAATTGGTTTGCGGTTTGCTCCATGGCTGAATTCTAATGGAGCTGCTACCCATCTACTTGAAAGTTATAGGAGTATGAGCCTTCCATGCTTAAAAATACTAAGAAACAAAGACTTATATACCCAAAAGACATTTCTAGGTATAAAATGGGAGGGAGAGGGAAGGTATGAGGCACCCCTCTCCTTTGATTCATGTGTGATACCAAGCTCCTCAATAATAGCTCAAGAGATCAAATTTATCCCAACAAGTTCAGCAAATGCATTTGGGAACTTTCTCATTATAAGTGGCAATCCATTGAAAATTAACCCTACTAGTCCTTTCAGAATTCTCACTTGGAGCAAAGTGTGATAGGGATCTCCCCTTCCTCTCTTTTTTATCCAAGTGAGCCTCCTACTAGTAACACCTCTTTCGAAATTCCTAGAGGGAAGCAAAGAAATTGGGAAATTCCCTCTCAATCCTTTTTTGTTCCCTTCTAAATTTCCTACTCATAGGTGTCTCTAGGGGACTAATTTATAACCCTCATGCTTCGTTAGAGAGCTCCCAACATGCATCAATTTTAATAGAAAAAAGCACTAACAGACAAGGGGAAGAAAGAAGACCATGGGTGGCAAGACATCTAGAAAACCTAGGGAATAATAAAAGATGAGAGAAAATTACTGTATCACAAAAGAGAATTATTCAAAATCAAAATATAGAGAAATTAACTTAAACTAACTAAAATGAATGATATGCACATGAACGGGAATGATAGTGGTTCAATGCTATAAATGAGAAATTATTCTCTATCATCCTATAGAACTAAACTTAACAAAGAAGGTTAATCAACCACCTTGGAGCAGAATATTTACTACCAATGCAAGATGGCAATCATTTCTTCAATTAAAATGGCATCAACTTAACCATAAATTTCGAGTAGAAGACTAACCAATTTCCACCATGTTTCTACCCATTAAGTAAGCATTGGAATTAATGACAATCATTAAATTTACCACCTCTTCAAAATGTAGCAAGACAATCAAAGGAAACTCGTCACATAAAAAAAATCACAACGAAAAGATGCTTGTTTTGGTCTAAACAAGGAAAATGAAAAGCAACAATTCTAGGCTAGCTGCTAATAAATTGACTGATATATGATAACTTTTAGCCTGTATTTTAGGCTATATAGGAATATATGATAACTTTAATAAAAAATAAATTGATCCTAGCAGGTGAGGAGGTAATTAAAAATGCTCATCAAGCAGCAATTCTAGGCTGCAAGTGTAGTTCCCTTCAAAATTTTTGGGGCTTTACCTTGGCATAAACTATGAAGCTAAGGAAACTTAGGAGCCTGCCATAAAGCCAATCTTGGAAGTAGTCAATCAGCTGGAGGAAGGTGTTTCTCTGAAAATTAGATGGATAGCTTACCTTGGTAAAAAAAAAAGCACCAAACCAAGTATATCAAGAGTCTTATTTATCTCAAATATTGGCATCAGTGGCAGTTTGGCAGAATTAAAACAATAAATTGAGAATAAAAATAACAATTACTATAAAGTAGAAGAGAATAAACTAAAAGAATAATTCGGCTAACCTAATGTGGTTAGGGCCGAATACCACTCTACTTATAACTATTGTGATTGAGTTACAATGGGATTTACAGAGGATAAGAACCAAAGTGGTAGACATTATCTGGGTTAGGTGAGGGTTATCTAGGATAGCTCTTATCTTGAAAGAGGATTAGAGTTATCCTAGTTAATCTAGATAGGTAAGTTATCTACAAGAATCCCAGGGATTCGGTTTACTAAAACTCCATGGCCCTAGAGTCTTTAGTGTTTATTGTGGTCATGCATGGGCCCATGGACCTCTACGTTATTATCCCCCTACAAGCTAAACGGGGTGACATGAAGCTTGGCCCGAAGATAAGTAAATCTTGATGTGGAGAGTGGTTTGGTGAAAACATCCGCTATCTGATTTTCTATGGGAATATACCGGATCTGAAGCTTCCTCTGAGTGACAAGATCTCGAAGAAAATGAAAGTCCACCTCTACATGCCTGGTCTGAGCGTGAAAAATAGGGCTGGCTGCCAAGTGGGTAGCACCCATATTGTCGCACCAAAGCATGGGTGGAGAAGCCAAAAAACCAATGTCTTTGAGAAGAGACTGAGTCCATAGTAGCTCTATCACAGCGTTGGTAAGGGATCTAAACTCAGATTCAATGCTGGACCAAGCTATGGTTTGCTGCTTTTTGGAGCTCCAGGAAATGAGATTGGAACCAAGATAAATTGCATAACCTCTGGTGGAGTGCCGGTCATCCAAACAACTAGCCTAGTCAGCATCACTATAAGCAACCAATTGACAAGATGAGGAACCCCGAAAGTGGAGACTATGAGAGATAGTACCCTTGAGATAGCRAAGGATTCACTTTACTATTGTCCAATGCTCATCAGTGGGAGAGTGGAGAAATTGCCACACTTTATTGACTGGAAATGATATATCCAGGCGAGTGATGGTGACATACTATGCAGAGCTCTAACAATGTTGCGATATTCCATGGGATTAGGCAAGAGATTACCAGAATCCTTGGAGAGGTGACTAGATGTAGCCATGGGCGAGCTTGCAAGTTTGGCACCTTCCAGATTTGTCCAATGTAACAGATCTAGAATGTAGCACTACTGTGAGAGGTACAAACTACTAGAGGTGTGGCTAACTTTGACACACAAAAAATAATGAAGGGAGCCTAAATCCTTCAGTGGAAATACCGAAGGGAGTGATTTAAGAAAACCAGCAAAGGCAGTAGCAGAATTCTCAATTAAAATTATGTCATCAACATATACCAGGAGGAGAAGTATGGACTTTGTGGAGATGAAGATAAAAATAGAGGGATCAGCAGTAAAGTTATGAAACCCCATTTGTTTGAGGACAGAGCTCAAGCACGAGTACCAGGCTTAAGGTGCTTGCTTAAGGCCATAAAGAGCCTTTTACAATTTGTAGACATGAATTGGGTATGTGGGATCAACAAACCCTTTTGGTAGATGAACATAGATATCTTCGTCAAGGATGCCATGAAGAAATGCATTATCTATATCCAATTGATGGACAGGCCAGTTGTGCGCAAGGGCAATGGAGAGAATCGTTCGTACGGTGACTGGTTTGATAACCAGACTAAAAGTGTCAAAATAATCTAGACCTGAGACTTGATTAAAGCCTTGGACAACCAACCAGGCTTTATAGCGATCAATGGTTCCATCAACCTTCTTCTTTATCTTATAGATCCACTTAGTTCTGACGATGTTCATGGAGGGATCATATGAAACTAAGTGCCAAGTGTCATTTTTAATGAGGGCCTGATATTCTTTTCGCGTAGCCATCTGCTAGTTAGGAGGTTTTGCAGCCTGATTAAAATTTTTAGGTTCTTGCTCTTCAAGGAGAATAAGAAGAGCGGAGGGAATTGGATACCTTGTTGCAAGCTAAAATTGAGGAAGGGTATCATCCATAGATCGGGTACGCATGGAGTGAGTGCATACCGGTTGTGAGATTGGAGCTGTAGTATCTAAAAGATCTTGAATGCTACGGTACCTCTGTGACCGATCAAAAGAAGTCTGATCCGAAGGTCCTAAAACTGGAGAAGTAGTAGCTGAACTGGAGCTAGATTTAGGAGAAGTTGGGGGTGAAGCTGCTGTGATGAAGACGGCAAACATGAGGATTCGGAATTCTGAGGAGTTGGTACTGAGATAAAAGTGCCTGAAGAAGCAAGAGAGACACAAGGGGTTACTTCACTAATTCCCGGAAATAAGCTCTCATCAAACACAACATGTCGAGCTATGAAGATACACCCTAAAGGAGCATGTAGACAGTGGTACCCTTTATGGGATGTACTATAACCAATGAAAATACATTGAAGCGACCGAAACTGGAATTTATTCTTGTTATAGGGTCACAAAAAAGGATAGCAAGCATAGCCAAAGCAACGCAGCAAAGAATAATCAGGAGAGGACTGAAAAAGTTTCTCAAAAGGGGACATAATGTTTAGTACCTCAGTTGGCAGTTGATTGATCAGAAAAACTACAGTTTCAACCGCGTCAGCCCAGAAGGAGAAGGGGAGTTTAGAGGAGGCTAGTAGAGACAAAGCATATTTAACCACGTGTTTGTGCTTCCGTTCAACTGATCCATTTTTCTCATGTGTGCGTGGGAACACCAATCGATGTGTGATTCCTTAAGAATCCAAATACCACGATAGGGAGCGATATTCACCACCCCAATCAGATTGAAACACTTTGACTTTGGCAACAAATAGAACCTCTATATGCCTATTGAATTTAATAAATAAATCAAATACATCTGATTTTTGAGCCATAGGATACACCCAAGAGAATTTCAAAAAATCATCCATAAAAATAACGTAATAAGAAAATCCACTATTTGATTTAACGGGAGCAGGTCCCCATACATCTGAAAAAATTAAATCTAGTGGACTCTTTGACTGAGAACTGGACGACTTCAAGGGCAATCTATGACTCTTGCCCATTGACACAACTCATAAGCTAACTCACTAACACTAGATCTAGTAAATGGAAGACCAAATCGGGAAATAACTTGTCGTACATTATGCATAGCTGCATAACCGAACCGAAGAACCCAACCATGAAGTGAAGTGCATTCTCCAACAAGAGCTTCTGGAGTGATTGTGGCTAAAGTAGGAAAGCTGTATAATCTGTCTCTACTGACCCCTCAAAGCAGGACTCTCCCCGTATAATCCTTTACATAGCAGCAATCACGATGAAACTAAAAAAATAAATCATTGTCTTTTGTAAATCGACTGACAGAAAGTAATTTTTTGCAGATAGAGGGAACATGGAAGATATCTTTCAAAGAAAAAGCATGTTGATTAAATATCATAGAAGAAGACCCTGTATGGTGAATAATCAAACCTTGACCATTGTCGACTTTCACCTTATCCAGTTCAATATACTTGGTGCAATTCTGTAAATTTTCTAGATCTGGAGTCATGTGATGGGTAGCTCCTGAGTCCAAATACTAGTTGGGATCAAAATTATTTTCGTATTAATACTGAAGGGTATTGACGCCTCCATGGAAAGCAGATGGTTCATTGCAAGAATTATCAGAAGAAAAACCAAAAGCATATTTTGCCTTTCGACATTGCAGAGCACTATGTCCAAATTTATTACAGATCTGGCAAGTAACATTATTTTTACCTCCACGTCCTCCAGAATACTGTTGAGGTTGATTTTGAAAGGACTAGTGACTGTATTGTTGAGATCCACGTCCACGCCCCTTGCTTCTATTATTATTGAAATTTGGAGAAAATTGTTGAGGGAGCTTCTAAAGATTACCTTTCTTGGGAGGAACGCCTGCCAGATTTGCACTCTGAGGGTCAGAGGCAAGAGCTAAATCTTCAAGCTAGTTCTCATGATTCAGAAGAGCTCCCATAATGTCTGCAATACCAAGGTCTATTGCATCTGGTCGATTAGTAAGTGTTGTAACCATAGAACTCATACTCGCTTCCTAAGCCAGAAAGAATATAAAGTACCAGTTCCGATTTGATAACTGGTTCAAACACTGTAGAGAGGCTATCAGCAATGGATTTGGTTCGTTGTATATATGCAAAAATAGAGAGAGATCCCTTTTTGAGATTTTGTAGTTGTCTCCACAACTGCAATACCCTAGAATGGGAGTGGGTGGAATAACTGTGAGCAAGGGAAGTCCATACCTCTGATGATGTCGATAGACCTACCACTTGCGCCATAACTCCTTCAGTGAGAGAGGAGATCAGCCAACTCAACACAAGTTGATCTATGTTCGTTCATTTTTCAAATTYTGGGTTTACAATCATTCCTATACCATCTGGATTTGGTATAACTTCAGGCRGGGGTTTCTTCTTCCCTTCTACAAGATCCAACAAATTATGGTGTCATAGGATAGGAAGGAACTGACCATGCTAGAGCATATAATAATCACTTCCGAGTTTGATAGGAAGGTAATGGGTAACATTCTAGATTGAAGGGAGCGAGCTGCTTGTTGTTGAGCTACTATTGGAGGCTGTTGGACTGCTACCATGAGTACCTATCTCTGTCAACATGGCTCTGTTACCAAGTTAAAACAATAAATTGGGAATAAAAATAACAATTACTGTAAAGTATAAGAGAATAAACTGAAAGAATAATTCGGCTAACCTAATGTGGTTAGGGCCGAATACCACTCTATTTATAACTGTAGTGATTGAGTTACAATGGAATTTACAGAGGATAAGAACCAAGGTGATAGACATTATCTGGGTTAGCCGAGGGTTATCTAGGATAGCTTTTATCTTGAAAGAGGATTAGAGTTATCCTAGTTAATCTAGATAGGTAAATTATCTACAAAAATCTTAGGGATTCGGTTTACTGAAACTCGATGGACCTGGAGTCTTTAGTGTTTATTGTGGTCGTACATGACGTGCATGTACCCATGGACCTCTATGTTATTAGGCAGATGCTTTAGACAATATGGAATGAAATTTCTCGTAGTATGTGCTCACATCAGTAATTTAGTTTGCCTAATGACTCACCAAGAGTTTGAAGACAATTTAAAAGATGCTTACTCTTGATATTAAAATAAATGGATGATTTTGAGATATAATTTTTCTTGTTTCATTTTGTTCCATTTAATGTTGGAGTCCTACTACTCAAGACACCATTGTGATTTCAGCTTATCTAATTAAGCTATTCTTTTGTACATTATTATCAAAAAAAATTCTAGCTAAAGCGAAGATGAGAAGGGGTCAAAAGTGGTGAACCCTTCACAAGTTGCACGCTTGCCATGTCAAACTTCCCAATCATGAAACACAAAATGATCTTTTTCTGAATATTTCTTGTTAACATATAGTGAGACTATTTCGTCTTGCTTTAAGCTTTATATATTGAGGCTACTTATCAAAAAAAAACTTTATATGYTGAGGCTATTTTGACTCTTGAAATGATATAATTATGCACTTCATGTAAAATGACTTCCTTTGTATATTTACATTATTGTGAAATGTGTACCATAATACCTGATAGCTTTATTATGTTTTTGCATAGCCTCTTCAGCTTTGTTACTCATGCAACCATGCATATTTTTTAGTAGTCTACTATTTTCAAATTTTCTTAGAATCCCTGATTGTTCAATTTTTGAATTTTCAACCTACATCAACACCAATTCAACCCTTTCCACTTGGATGTCTAGTCCATCTACTGTCACTCATCCAACAGTTTGTAGAGGAGTTATTGACCTTGGTGCTCCTACAAATCCAGGTTGTAGTCTCTGTGACTTTTAAGAACTGCAAATATTTGGGATTGGGAGGTTCCCTTTCAACCAACCCATGAAGATCTATCATTTATCTAAACTCGTAGATTACAGAAAGGGGTGGTTTAGAGAACACCAATTGGCTAAAGACCCCACCTGTGTTCTCCTACATGACACTAGTTGTGTTGTTTAGTGAAGTCTGAATGAGCTAGGAGTCTTATGTGACAAATATCTTTGGAGCTCAAAAGTACTCGTTGTGTTCCTTTCTCCACCCTATGTTCATTGAATACATTTTGGACCAAAATACTTTGTCACATATCCAAAAGACCTTGTTTTTATTTTGTATCAATTATTTTCATTAAGATTTGTAATTTTAAATTTAAATGGTTGCATCATTTATCTTTTTTGTATTTCATTCAACTCCCTGTAAATTAATCAAAAACCTTTGAGAATGCTTTTTTTCTATGCAATTATTACATTAAGAGATTGGTGTGGATCTATAAGTATTCATAAGTTTGTGAGCAATCCTTACAGACCACATGTCAAAAAGTAAAGTCCTCTGTGTTTTCTCACATTTGCATGGGTTAAAAATAGATAATTATGTTATCTAATTGGTAAGTAATAGATAATTAATATGTAATAACCCTATCAACTTTTACTTGACATTTTATTTTATCTCTCATTCCCGTGCTGAGCACGGGATACTTCACTAGTATATATATATATAAATGGTATAAATAATATCATATATAATAACAATAATAATATATTTAATATATATAATTGGTGCTAGAGAGGGGTGGGGACTTCATCCCCCCTCCCCATCCCTACCCTTCCAAAGCAATCCCTATAGCCAACCTGATGGGGTCAGGGAGGTCGGTTACCTAGTGGAGATGGAGAAATGGGGTCAGGGAGGTTAGGTACCCAGTGGAGATAGAGAAAATTGTCATCCCTAAATCTTTACTTCGTGGAGGGGTAGATGATGAATTTTAAGTTYGAAAATTGACTAGGTAGGGTTTTTAAGGGTCATGGATATATTAGCAGGGTTTGATTTGTTCAAATGTGTTTGGATTAAGAGAATCTGAGATACGAGTGTTTAGACCTACGAGAAAGTCTGAAATAAAATCTTTATGTGATTGAGGGGTAAATGAGGGAATTTTCAGATGAAAATTGACTAGGTCAGGTTTCTAAAAGTTCTAGATAAATTGACAGGATTTGATTGGTTTAGAGATATCGAGATCAAAAGAATTTGGGGTACAAGTTTTCTAACCAATAAAAAAGCCCATAATAGAATCTTTATCACATGGATAGGCAGATGGAGGAATTTTGGGCTGAACTTTAACTGGGTAAAGTTTCTTCTGGTTCTAGATGAATTGGCATGGTTTGATAGGTTCAGAGATGTTAGGATCAAAATAATTGCTAGTGTTTTAACCAATAAGATAGCCTAAAATAGAATCTTTATTTGATGGATAAGCAAATGAAGGAATTTTGGGTTAGAATTTAACTAGGTAGGGTTTCTTAGGGCCAGGTTCAAATCGGTAGGGTCTAATTAGCTCAAATGTTCTCAAGGAATCTGAGGTATGAGTATTTTGGCCAATGAGAAAAGCCTAGAATATAATTTTTATCTAATGGATTGCAGATTGAGGAATTTTGAGCATAAACTTAATTTGGTAGGGTTTCTGAATGTCTTGGACAAATTGGTAGGGTTTGATTGCTTTAATTGTGTTCATATTAGGGGAATATGAGGTATAGGTATTCCAACCAATGAAGAAGCATGAAATGAAATATTGACATAATAAAGGGTAAATGAGGGAATGCCTAGTGAAATTCTTTGAATAAGTGTTTGAAGGTGTTTGGGATTTGATGAGAAACATAGAATTTTAGTCGAATAGGCAGAATAGAATATTTGACGACTGAAAAACCTTAGGTCACATTGGGTTGGACAATATGAGGTCTTGGAATGGAATCTTGGATTTTTTATAGGTTAAATGGAGAATTTTTGTTGTAAAATTTTGCAGGTTGTCTAAGTGTGGRCTTTTTGGCTTAAAGGTAGTGTTTGATGTGATTGGTGGGATGCGGTTGAGTGGTTTTATGTTTTAATCGAGCACAGAATCTTTAATTGGTGGATGATGGAAATTTGGAGTTTGGAGTTGAGATTTGATCTGAATATGTATTTTGGAATTCCTTATTGAATGATCAAATCTGATTCGATGGTCACAGTACGAGTGGGGTCTGGCTCAGGCTATCAGGTTGGGGTCAAATAAGGTCATCAATGGATTTTAAGGATTATGGGCTAAGGTTTRGGCTTTTTTGTTTTTGTTTTTGGTGTTTTAGGGAGATCGGAATGGTTTGATCGAGTGTTCGGAGTATGTATTGAGGGTTTAGGAATTGATCAAGCAAAAATTGAGTGCTAACAAGAATGATAGTAGAGRAAGGTTAATAGTTATAGAGAAGGGAGATAGAATTTTGGAGGGAAAAGTGGTGGGAGAAGGAGAGGGGAGCGAAAATTTGGGCTCCCTTCCCATAAATGAGTCTACTGAGTGTATTAAGTTCCCGTGTAGGTACGAGGCCCTATTTATGATACTTTCACATTAACAATTATTCTAGAATTTTTTTCCCTCTTTTGTTATTAATGATCCATCTAGAAGTTTAAGATTAAGAATCAACATAAGTGACCAACCAATAAAGGTTTGGTCTACTATTTTGGGTTAAACGAGGTGGCTTAGTTGTAGGTTTAAGTCGGGTTAACCGGTTTATAGGCCTTTATAAATCCATGTCTTGCAAACTTTTCACTTAATCTTCTAGCCTATACTAAACAAAAAGAATTAGGAAGAATCCCATGAGCTCCAAAAAGAATTATTTTCCCAATTTGAAATAAAAAGAAAACATGTATTTTCAACAAAAAAAAAGACTTCATAGAAAAATAAAAGTAACATTATAAGGAAAACTTGGTACATTAGTGCATTGAGTATAACTTTAGGTAAAACACTTAAACTACCCTTAGATTTTGTGAAATTGACTAACTGTACCTATTATTTACAAAAATGACTTAAATTACCCCTAAGTTTTCTGATAATATCTCAAATACCTCTCATCCGTTAGTTCTTTATCACATTCTATTCACATGTCGCATCAAATGACTAATATAATATTTTTAAAATCCAAATTTTCCCTCTTTTTCTCCATCATCTTAATCACTAAAACCCATCTTTCCCATCACCAAATCCCGTATTCACCACCAATGAATAATAAGAACATAAAAAAATCATGGGAAAAGAATATAAGAATTGTTTCTTTAATTTTTCAAAAACTTATTGTCTAGATGGTCAAAACAAGAGGGGGTGAATTAGGTTCTTTCACTTTTGTATGTCAACTGAACGACTTTTAGAACCTTTGGATGTGAATCTGATGTTGTGGAAAAGTAGTGTTGTAGAGAACCCAGTAACTGAGGCGTGTAAGTGTGTGAGACAAAACAAATAACAAGAAAAATATACTAAACATAAGATTTTTATAGAAGTTCAACCAAACCTGCCCTACATCTTTTCCTTAGGCATCCTCTTAACAGTTTCCACTAACCAATTAACTCCCTACATGCTAGCAAAACCCTTATATATAATTGGTTGGACTTTCAAGTACCAACCAAATCTTGGATAGTACTAACTAAATTTACGGTGTCAGCACCCAATTTTTGCTCGATCTTTTGTTTGAACCCCCAACTCACCCTTGAACACCGATAAAACCATTTTGACACTACCGAAACCCAGAGAATCCAAAGAACCCCAAATCCTCAAAATCCACTATTAATCTAACCTAATACTAAAATTACCAAAATACCCCTTGATCAAAATTGCCAAAATACCCCCTCAAAGCCAAATTTACCAAAATACCCTTTTTCTAAAATCCCTCAAATACCCTTTGACCAAGCTACCAAAGTATCCTTTCTTTCCAAATTCCCAAAATGCCCCCTTGATCAAAATTACCAAAGTACCCCCTCAAAGCCAAAATTACCAAAATACCCTCAACCAAATTTCCAAAATACACTTGACCAAGCTACCAAAATATCCTTTCTTTCCAAATCCCTAAAATACCCCCCTTGATCAAAATTACCAAAATACCCTCGACCAAATTCCAAAATACCCTTTTTCTAAAATCCATAAAATAACCTTAACCAAACTACCAAAATATTCCTTCTTTCCAAATCTCCAAAATACCCTTGATTGGAATTACCAAAATACCCTTATTGGCTAAAAGGACCAAAATACCCTTCATTCACCAAATTACTTGAGTACTCTTCTAAACCTGCCCCTTAAAACCCCAAAATTACCAAACTGCCCCTCTTACTCCAAATTATCCTAACTTACCAATGAAACCTCCAAATCCTAACTTACCAATAATAGCCCCCTTTCAGTTTGGAAGCTTACGGAAACCTCCCTCTCTTCCCATTATAAATGGAAAGCATCATTCCCAAGAAAGATAGAAGGGAAGGGAGCTAAAGAAATGAGAAAAGGTCCCTTTCATATTTGAAATAAAGAGAGATGGGGCTCAAGTGAGATAGAGAAAAGAGAGAGACTGAGGAGAAGAAAAGAGAGATACTTTATGAAAAAAAAAAAATAGAGAGAGATGAATGAAGGTTCTGAGAGTGAAAATGGTGAAAAGAAGAGATGGGAAATGTMTCCTTGAAGTGAAAGAGAGGGAAAGATGAGCTGAAGTTCAGAAAAGGGAAAAACTCTATTCACAGATCCTACTCCCTAGTATGCGCGTCAAGCCCTGGAGAAGAGTTCTCCAGATTGGCGGTTGAGTAGGACGAGGAACCCTTGTCTCCTCCATTTCTCTATTTGCAGAACATCTCACTATTGGTGGTTGGTCTTCACCATCCTCTTGCTCAAAGTCAAGTCGGAACGCCTTACCTGAGAAAAATCTCCCAAAACATTGACCCCCAAAGCTATCTCGCAACATTATTAATCTGATCCACAGGCCACAAGAGGTAAAGATCGATTACCTCATATTCGCAAGTTTCTATTCGAATACGACTCAATGTTTTGATTGTAGTTCTAGTTTGCTTCATTCATTTTCATTTTTATTTCATTGCATTTTATTACCTGTAGTTGTTCTCTACTGGCTTAATCTTTTTTTTTTTCTACCTTGCATTAAAGTTCGAATATGAGAACTTGTGCATTCTCCAACATCTGAGAGGCACATGCTTCTTCTTCCTTTTGACCAGCCAGCCGAGTCTGAAGATGGGGTTCTGATAGCAAAGGAGCAATCCCTCGTCCTTTTGTTCAAGCCCTTGCCTCTACAAGGGGGTTGGTCTGCAAGCAAAGGTAGAGGCATTTTGTTCCTTTCGAATGGTTAGAGGCATTTTGGCATTTGCACTGAACAGAGAGAGGGATGCCTAACCCTTTCTCTCTCTCTCACACACACACACACAGCTTACCCAGAATTGCCTTGTCTTGGCTAAATGGTATGGAATCACTAGCAGTTCCAAAATGTTTTACCAAATACAAAACCGGGAGGCCCATCACTGCCAATTATCTATTCTGATGGGTGGCAACACCATCTGATCGGCCATGAAGCAAACTGCCGGTATTTTCCCAACAACCACAAAGTGTTATCCTAACCTTATTCCCTGCCTCCACCTTTCACACCTTGAAGACTCGATGCCAATGGATAGTTTTACAGGTCCTATCCAAAACTTTTACATTCTCAAGGATATAATATTACAAGCACGAGAAACTACAATTCCTTCTTAATAGGGTGATAAAACAATTGCAAGGAAACTAACCAACATACAAGATAATACAAATAAAACTCTGGCTTGAATGGGGCTTTTCTCTTTCCATCTCAAGGAAAACTTAAAAGGTCACTCTTCTTGTTGGCTCATATTTCCCTCTAGTTTTTTTGCTAAATCTTTCGAATCTTGCATGGTTACCCTCCCTTTATTTCTTCTTCTTAGATTTTATTGAATGGGGCTTTTCTCTTTCCATCTCAAGGGAAACGGTCACTCTTCTTGTTGGCTCATATTTCCCTCTAGTTTTTTTTTTTTTTTTTTTTTTGCTAAATCCTTCGAATCTTGCATGGTTACCCTCCTTTTATTTTTCTTCTTAGATTTTATAGCCAAAACAATATGGTCGTTATTTACTGTTACTGGACCATCAGAGGTTGATTAATGCTCTATTGGAAAGCTCTAAAGGTGATTTTTTAACATGTTTCAAACATTTCCCAAAGAGGAAAGAGTCTTTGGTGCTCAAAGAATTGAAAACAAATCATGTGAGAAACTTTTCTTCGTGTAGTAGTCGACTGCTTATTCTACCCAGACACTGCTACCATAGGTAGTTGATTATTGCTTTGGGGTATTTGACTACTATTTCCTGACTGCTTCCTAGTAGCGTAGGTAGTTGTCGACCGCTTATTCTACCGACACTGCTATCATAGGTAGTTTATTATTGCTCTGGGTAGTCGACTATTGGTTCTTGGCTGCTTCTTGGTAGTCTACTATTGTGAGAAACTTTTCTTCGCTCAAAGAACTGAATCACCTCATAGGTAGTTAATTATTGCTCTAGGGTAGTCGACTACCAGTTCCTGACTGCTTCCTGGTAGTCTACTACTGACTGCATCCAACCTTAGAAAACTTTAGTAATCAATTCCTAGGGATTGGGAATCAACTCCAAATTTAGAATTTTCACAATTTAGCCCAATTTTGAATATGATAAGAGCCTAAAACATTTTCTAAGCTTATCCATTGTTAAAACTAGGGTAGGTCTTAGTAAAGCCCATATATTGTATTCTTGCAACTGGTTACATCAAGTTCTAAGAAGGTAAAAACAAATTAAGAGTTTGGAGCATGTTGTCTTTTTTCTTCTTCTTAGTAGCCATATTCTTTCTAGCAGGTTCATCAATTCATCATATGAACCAACTGCACTTTCTTGCCTTAGATTAATGGTTGTTTCTTCAACTATTTTGAGCTAAACTAAGAATCGTTTCTCTATGGCTGCCGACATTACTTTTTAAACTATTAGTACTCTTAATGAGTCTATTATTATCAAAACAAACACATAGCACCAACAAAACCCACTCTTGAAATTAAACCATTTGCATTAGGAAAAGAGTTCCACACTTAAAACAAAATGCAAAACAAAGACTTGCAAAACCTGGACCACACTCGAAGGGGAATCAAATTACCATTTTGGGTTTGGGAATTAGAGATTGTGAACTCAAGAGATGGCATAGGAGTGGAAATTGAGTGATGGGCTGTGGAGAATGAGGCCCAACTCAATCGATCATCCTCCAATTTTGATCTATGGCACTATTTGGCAAGTCTTTGCAACTATCATTTACTACAATCTAATCTTTGGTCAAAGTACTACCTCTACTCTTACCATTTTCTTTTGTAACCTTATTACCAACCAAGGTTTTACCTCTAATAATTAAAGTTGTGCTTAAAACATCACATGACTTAATCAATCCCATGTCAATCCACCTCTTAAGCCACAACTTATCCTTAATCAAAGTTTCTTCCTCATAGTTGTCAAGGCGCCTAGGCTATTCTTGGTGACACTGGGGTGCCTAGTCATCTAGGGGGGCGCCTAGGCTTTGCCTATGTGATAAAAAATATATAATATAAAAAACTAACTTTTTGCTAGTTCCCTAGTTTTATATATGATTCAACATGTATATTAATTGAAAAAATGGCAAATCTCTTTAATAAGAACTAAATTTCCTCTAAAAATGTGGCAAATATCTCATCTAAAAGATAAAAATCTTTTACATATACTAATTTCATTATTTTCAAAAATATTACAACTATAAAGTATTTAAAAGAGCAATTTCATATCAATTAGCTGGTAGTAGCTAAATAAGGTTATTAACTTTATATGATAAATTCAACATGGAAAGTTAAATAGAGAAAACAAGGATGGAGTTTTTGTTTTATTTAATTAGAGAGAGAATAGAAAAAACTCTTTATAATGTTATTCTTTCTTTTCTCTCATCAAAATCCTTTGATCTTTTAAATTTCAATAACAAAACATTAAAACAAGGTACAATTCATATATATAGCATATAATAAAATATTTTAAGGCATACATTAATAAGATAAAACAATATAAATGATATTATAAAAGGCACCTGCCTTGTCATTTTTGTCGCCTAGGCGAGTGCCTAGTTGCCTAGAAGGGCACCTAGTTGCTAAAAGTCAAGGAATTTGGGTGAGGCTCGTAGCCAAGGGCACCTAGGCGATGCTTTGACAACTATGTTCTTGCCTAAATATTGTTTTTAAGCCATTACCCAAATGTCACTTTAAAAGTTTCATGAAGTTCTTTAGTCAATAGGTTATGCCAAAAAAAACTTCATTCATAATAGAAAAAATCAAACATTGAACTAGTGGAGTGAGCAAAAGCTGAAGGCCCCTTATTTAATGAATCATCTATATATTCCAAGAATGTTTTCCACACCACCTATGTCATAGGTATGGTTTTTGTTTAGTCTAGGTGATAGTAAGGGAATGGTTTCCTACAATAGAACCTTAGTCTTTTTTATTAAGGGTAAAAAATTAAAACCTCCCCTGAGGTTTCTAACAATAAAAAAAAGCTCCCCTAAAGTTTCATTTTAATAAAAATCTCCCATGTAATTTTGAAAAATACAGTAGTTGCCTCCCTTCCGTCATTGTCCCAGCTAGAACACATTGGCCTAATGCATTAATTTTTTTGAAAATACTAAATTCTATCCTTATACCTATCAATTCAAATGGAGATTTGGCAAAATACTTCAAAAAAAACTTTTAATTTTTAACTAAAAAAAATYCCTAGGTCAAATTAAAGAGTAGACTAATTTAATTTTGTAAACTCGTTATGATTGAGTGAAGTCTAAAAGGACAAATCTGGCATTTTGATTATACTAAAATATTTTATAACAGATAGTAAGGACAATTTTGTAACTTCAATGTCTCTATCATGGAGACAATAATATTTTTTTCTTGATAATGAACTGAGATAATGATGGAAGGGAGGTAATTACAGAATTTTTCAAAACTATAGGGGATGTTTTTGTTAAAATAAAACTTTAAGCGATGTTTTTATGATTGACAGAAACATAAGGGGAGGGGTTATTATATTTTACCCTTTTATCAATTCATAATTTATTAAGCTAATAGGAAGACTTTCCACCCATGATATGCACATGATAATCGGAGTCTCTCTTCCTATGTTTCTTTTTGCAACATCACCATGATGTATTCAAGATGTTGAGCATTTAGCTTCTTAGCATCAACTTATTCTCTAGTCATAACAATCTTTCTAATCCCTCTATATTTTCCTTCTCTAAATATAACTTGGACTAAACCTCAATGGTGAACGATGATTTGTTAAGCCTGATTAAAGCAAAGTTTCCTCCCATGATGTATTCAAGATGTTGAGCATTTAGCTTCTTAGCATCAACTTATTCTCTAGTCATAACAATCCTTCTAATCCCTCTATATTTTCCTTCTCAAAAGAAAACTTGGACTAAACCTCAAAGGTGAACGATGACTTGTTAAGCCTGATTAAAGCAAAGTTTCCTCCCATTAATCATTTAAGCTAATACAACTACCTAAAGTTTTTTTATTAAGGGTAAAATATTAAAACCTCCCTTAAGTTTTTAATAATCATAAAAACCTCCCCTAAAGTTTCATTTTAATAAAAATCTCCCATGTAGTTATGAAAAATACTGTAGTTACCTCCCTTCCATCATTGTCCCAACCAGAAAACATTGGCCTAATGCATTGATTTTTTTGAAAATACCCAATTTTACCCTTATGCCTATTAATTCAGATGGAGATTTACCAAAATACTCCACAAAAACTTTTAATTTTTAATTAAAAAAAATTCCCAATGTCAAATTAAAGAGCAAACTAATTTAATTTTGTAAACTCGTTATGATTGAGTGAAGTCTAAAAGGACAAATCTGGCATTTTGATTATATTAAAATATTTTATAACAAATAGTAAGGACAATTTTGTAACTTCAATGTGTATCATGGAGACAATAATTTTTTTTCTTGATAATGAACTGAGATAATGATGGAAGGGAGGTAATTGCAGGATTTTTCAAAACTATAGGGGATGTTTTTATTAAAATAAAACTTTAATGGAGGTTTTTATGATTGACATAAACCTAAGGGGAGGGGTTTTTATATTTTACCCTTTTATTAATTCATAATTTATTAAGCTAATAGGAAGACTTTCCACCCATGATATGCACATGATAATCGGAATCTCTCTTCCTGTGTTTCTTTTTGCAACATCACCTTGATGTATTCAAGAAGGTGAGCATTTAGCTTCTTAGCATCAACTTATTCTCTAGTCAGAAAAATCCTTCCAATCCCTCTATATTTGCCTTCTCAAAAGAAAACTTGGACTAAACCTCAATGGTGAACGATTATTTGTGAAGCCTAATTAAAGCAAAGTTGCTTCCCATTAATCGTTTAAGCTAATCCAACTACCTTCATCCCYTCCAACCCCATTGTTCTACAACAAAATCCACCACCGAGTCCTCCATCATTGTCTATAACTTTTAACTCACCACCACCATAATCGCGGACCGTTTTGCATTTGGCATTCCTTATTTCAAAATCTTAGTGTTCATAAGGGCATTTTAACATCAAAAAAGAGATTGCACGATTTGTCAAAGAACTTATCTCCTTTTCCATTCATACTTAGCAGTGATGTCCTATTGTTAGATAACTTAGGGAATACTTTTCCATTTTGAAAATAGTAATGTAATCATCGTAAACTCCTGGCAGATAGTCAGTTTCCGAAGGTCCGGAGATGGCAATGAGAATGAGAGAGGATGTGGAGAAGAGAGATAAAGAGAGGAAAGAGAGAGAGAAGGGAGAATCCCATTATGAGAAACCCTAGGTCAGAGTTATGATTATCTTGTATCCATGGAAGAATTGTTCTCCCCCTTTTATAGAGAGGACGTTAAGGTTATATAGGAAGAAGTTCTTTCCTGTTAGGAAAGACGATCATTCTTAGGAAAGAAGATATTTCCTTTTGTTTGATTATTAAGGGATCATTATTGGAGAATCTTGTCCCTTCTGGATTCTTCTCCGTATACGACCCTATTATTCTGACGTGGCGTGGGTGATGTCATCATTTGGCAGGTGTACTTTTATTGGGCCCGCATGTGTGATTTAAAGATGCACGCATAACCGACATTTATTCCCGATATACCGTGATTCTGTGGTTTTKTAAAGGTGTCGAGTTTATCGCAGTTTGATGCATGTCTGGGTTCGCAAATCCGTGTGTTCGGGGTTCCTTGCAAACTCATGTGTGTCTTAGCTTTATCACAGATTTGTGCTAGCCAAAATTCATCGCGACTTGTCCCGAGTATGAGTTCCTCACAATCACGGATCTGCGATGAACTCATCGCAATTGTGCGATGGGTTTTGGATTCATCATAGGCATCCGTGTAGTGTTGGTTTGACACCTTCTGTACTCTGATGGTCTTAGTGACTACCATGTACCTACATTAGCACCCCTGGTTATCGGTAAGTGGGAGCTTATCGATAAACACTTGCCTTCGTATTTGTTTTTAGATCTTGAGGTGAGTTGGTTTGCATGCGTTGGGTTTTGGAATTTGCCCTATTTTGTGATTTTGTGTAAGCGGGATGCGTCTTGTGTCTGCAATGGGGACTCCCTACATTCCATGGTTTAGCCCCTTGTCTTTTGGTGATTTTCTTCTTGTCAATGGTCAATCTACGCCTTATTTGTGTGTTTCAACCCCCCTAACCGTTGACAGGAGGAAATTAGTAAAAGACATTGGGAATTACTGTGTGTGGTGCTCCTTCCTAACAACGGGCAAGCTAGTGCTGAGTTTCTATGTTTTAGCCCCCCATGGCCATTGACAGGGGAGGGGGATAGTGAGGGAACATATGGGATTGCAATATGTATTGCTTTTATCGTGGCAATGGCCAGGTGGTGTTTTTGGATTTTTGGCCCCCTTGACTATTGGTAGGAAGGGAGGGAGTGGTTAGGGTTGATCTCATTGCTACTTTGGTGGGCGCAGCCCCCCTATTATCTTGATAAAATGTCTTCTATCGTTGATAGAATGTCAGCCCCCTTGACCGTTGACAAGAAGGAAATTAGTAAAAGACATTGGGAATTACTATGTGTGGTGCTCCTTCCTAACAACAGGCAAGCTAGTGCTGAGTTTCCATGTTTTAGCCCCCCATGGCCATTGATAGGGGAGGGGGATAGTGAGGGAGCATATGGGATTGCAATATGTATTGCTTTTTTCATGGCAATGGCCGGGTGGTGTTTTTGGATTTTTGGCCCCCTTGACTATTGGTGGGCGTAGCCCCCCTGTTATGTTGATAGAATGTCTTCTATCGAGAAAGTCGCGTGGTTGTGAATTTTTGTCATGGTTTGCAAATGTTGAGCGGAAATCAAATCATTTAAAGTTGGTCGCTTTGTGCGCTCCATCACAAATAAGTACTTTTCGTAAGTATTATAAGAGTTAATTGCAATCAAACATCATTACGAGTGTAATCAACAATTAATTGCAAACTAATAAAAAGAAATCATGCGTGTTCCTTAGTTTGGAGGCTCAGCACAAGTGTTAAACGTTGTTGAGAAATAAAGTTGTGGGCGTTCGCTAATATTGAAAAGTGCTTTGTGGGTTTGTAGGAAACGTCAAGGTGATAGGATTAACTATTTCTAGGTTGAGAGCCCATTGGACTCTATTGTAATTGGCACAGACATAATGAACTTTATCGCAGATCGAGCAGTGCTATTCCAATATACGAGGTACCATTATGTGCGATAAAGTTATGTAAAATGAGTACATATTTAATGTGTTCATAGAGAGGAGTTATCCCGATATCACAACGTTGTCGTGTCTGAGGTTGACAGGGGCCCTCCACGGGTGATATAGTTGGAGTTTGACCAATATAAATATAAATAGTTAGCAAAAGTTAGGGTTTCATCGCAACCCTATTTGGGAAGTGAATACCCCAAAGGTTGATTATGAGTATCAAACCTTTGTTGCCTTTCAGAGTAAGATTCTGGTTAGCGTATAAGAGGGAAACTTGAACCTTCATGTGGGAGTGATGTAGCGATGGTTGGAATTAGGGTTGTTCTTTAGAAAAGAATTGTTGTTAGATGTGCGAGACTGGTGGAGTTTGTCTTCCCTTAGCTCATCGTAGTTAGACAGAGTATTTGTTTTATAAAATGAGTAGGAATCGTACTTGCTATCGACAAACCCCCCAATGGTTACATGCAGGTATGGTTGAGCCTGGGGTTGCCAGGGCTTTGGCGGTGCCTTGGATTTCCGATGTTTGGTTATGCCTGGGGTTGTTAGGGCATAGGAAGCCTTATTGCAGCATTGGTGATGCGACTATGTCGTATGAAAGGTGATGTAAATGGATGGTATAGTAGAGTGTGTAAAGGAGGGAGTTGCTTAGTATTGCAACATTTATTGTGTCTGAAGTCTCTAGGGGCCCTTGATAGACGATACAGTTGAAATTTGATCGTAGTGCAAATATAAGGGAAAACTTGTTTGTAGCATGTTACTTTTTGTGCTTGTGATCATCGCATGAAAGGGTTGCATTAGTAAGTTTTGGCTAACGAGCCCTCTGTTGGGTTTCATCGTGATCGAGTGCAAGTATGTTGTGATTTTATCGCAATTCATTAAAGGAGATGATTAGTGTGGATTTGTCTTCTGAGGCGCAATCAGGAGAAGTTGACTCAAATAATCTTATATGACTTAAGTAACTAAGTAAGAGGGTTGCGCCTGTTTTGAAACATTGTCAGGTGCGCGAGAACACCAAGCAAAAGAGTTGAAGTATGGGATGTGCGTTGACGCCTAGAAATGAACTTGTGCCTTTTGTGGGTGAAGGAACACTGATGCAGTTTTGTTAGCCTTTCTAGGACTACATTTTTCCATACCTTAGAGGGGTGGGGCCCTTCATGAGCTGTGTAGTGGGCACTCAGTCTATCGCGACCAAGCCTTGGGAGGGTTGAGCGTTGTTTGCAAGTGGAGTGTTATTGCTAATATTGGACGGGTGAAGTTTGTCTTCCTAGATTTTATTGTGGTAGGGGTCATATTTCCTATCAATGGATTCCCCCAATGGTTATCGGGGCTTTATCTATGCCTGGGGTTGCCAGGGCTTATCTGTGCCCGGGGTTGCTAGGACTTGTCTGTGCCTGGGGTTGTCAGGGCTTTCTCTATGCTTGGGGTTGCTAGGGCTTGTCTATGCCTGGGGTTGTCAGGGCTTTCTTTGTGCTTGGGGCTGCTAGAGCTTTGTCTGTGCCTAGGGTTGCTAGGGCTTTCACTTTGC
>NW_010729328.1:515061-552091 GCF_000365185.1 Nelumbo nucifera
TTTGTAGAGATGCTTGGGGTGTCGGGGCTTATTGCTAAGGTGCCTGGGGTGTCCAGGGCTTTGTAGAGATGCTTGGGGTGTCGGGGCTTATTGCTGAGGTGCCCGGGGTGTACAGGGCTTAATACAACCAAGGTGTCAGCCTGGAGGCAGTGCCCGGGCCTAGTAAACCAAGCCTACAATGAATGGGTTGTGCTGCTGATCAAGATTTTTATGTAATGCTGCAAGAAGCGTGTTAGCGAATCGCAAGATATGTGATGAATGGGTAACCGCTTGATTAAAATTCATTTCAAAATTCACAAATCGATTTAAAGTCATATCTTCACTGCGGAGTAAAAAAGGGTCTTATTTGAAAACATATTCTCGATAAATACGGTAAGATGCAACTTTAAAACCAAATAGTATATTTTAAGAGTCAATATTAAAAGTACATTTTGAAAATAACTATGTGACAGATACACCATGATAAAATAGTGTGTTTTGGGGATGATTTTGGAAGGAAAAAAAGAAGGAAAAAAAATAATACAAATTTTGTTAAAATGACAAAGCATGTTTTCAAATCATGTGTGGTTTTGGGTAGACACTATGGGCAAATTCTCACCTCAAAATAATTTGAAGAGAAATTGAATACATAATTTAATTAGAAAAGCATAATTGAGATGACATGTGTATAACTAAAAGATGAGAACTGCATGAGAACAAAAGGCATAAAAAAGGCTGAAATGTAATCCACTAATGAATCAAATGTTCACCAAAACAGCGAAAATACAAAGTACTAATCAATGACAGTAATGAAAATTATTCGATGACCTAGTTGATGGATTCCTAGCAACGTGAATAATCCTAGCAATCATTAATAATGACAGTCAATCAACACAAAGGGAAAACTGAATATTGGCCACTTAATTTCTTATGGAACTAATAAATCAGTAGTTAAATGTAAGAGACAAATCGTTACTTTATTATTTTTTACCTTTTTATTATCTATTATTTATTTATTTCTTTTAATTTTAATTTTATTTTTGTTTATTATTTTTTTGGACTTAGCTTGATGAGATAAACCAAACTTTAAAAATAGGTTTAAGATGCATGCGCGTATTATTTTGCCAATATTAACAAATTTAAGCTCTATACAAAACACTGAATTAATGGTAAAGCCATAGTCAGCTAGGGTTCGGATAACCTATGGGGATACGTTTCTTCTGTTTATTTATTCATTTGCTGTTGTATTCCTTTTTTTATTATTATGTATTTTATATTTTCATATTGATTTCTAATAATTAACGCCCCATCTTTCCTTCTGAATTCTAAGGATGAGTGGCTATGTCACCAAATTACCATATTTTGTGTTATTGCATTAATTTCCAAAAAAAGGTTGATTGAATAAAGTATAACTTTCTAAATAAGAATGGTCCTCCGACCAAAATTGAGGTTTAATAATTTAATATTTGTCGTGTGAATTATAACTTAAATATTTTCCCATCGGAGTCGTAAAATAATCAATGTTAGAATTACCTAATATGGCAGGATTCTAATTTAAAACAATTATTTTGAATCATTTACCATTCAGATTTATTTAAAGCCCCATAACTGTATCGTGATTGGTTAAAAGATGATTTAGTTTATATATTTTAATATTGCTAATGTCAAGTAAGCAGCAATTATTAATGGCGACCATGCATGTCATGGCGAGATTGGAAACCGTGTATGACACGGCTACTTAATTGYTGTTGTTTTTTTTTTTTTTTCTTTGAGGCGGGTTGAGGCCGACCTGTTTGGCATTAGCGCAAACGGGTCAGCACCGACCCATCTCCTATCTTCTTCTTCGCCCGATGGGCTTTCCCGCAACGTCCTGTGGTTGCGTAAAAAAGCGTCTCTTCTTCATAACCGAACCTATAGCATGTATTTAAATCAAGAGGGGAGAGAATACCTGTGTACGGGATTCAACGAAAATCTTCCGGTGAAACGGTGCCTTCTTTTGTTGTCTTTGGTTTCTCCACCATCTTTTGGTTCACACCAGAATGAGGTAATGATCGACGCTTTGACGTAGCCTCCTACGATTGCCTCGGATAGAGTTTTGGCGCCACTGAATCATCTGATTGCTCGGACGGTAGATGCGATGTACCCGGCTTCAGACGATTGATGTTGTAAGGGACTCCAATCCGATCAGACAGTGGTTATTCTCAGTTGGGCTTCAATCTACCAGGCACTAGCAACAGGTTCCTCGGCAGACGAATTCCAAACAGGGGAGGTTGGGAGTGGGAAGACCTCAATCGGCAGCAGCGCTGATGAGTGAGCCAACGATAAAGATGGAGGCGAGAGAACCAGTGATCGGAATCAACTCGCAACTCCGGAGACTCGCAAAGACAGGTAAAAAAAGCAATACCGATACATTTATCGAACAGAGATCCAACAGATGCAGGAGATGGTTGTCGTTCCACTGCATAAGGACGGAATCGAAGARACTGGAATTGGCAGGGGAACAGGGAAAAGCAAATAGAGAGAAAAACGATAAATAGTTGGGTGGATCGGCTTCTAAGGTTCGATGCTTGAAGAATAAAAAAGGGTCCAGGGTCCGCCTTCCTGGTGTCAGTGATAGGGTAGGGCTGCCGAATATGGCCACACAAAGAGACTCCGATTGTGAGGCTCCCGGTCGGTGAGTTCTGCGATCCGTAACCTTCATGCAGAGTTCAACAATTGGACGAGATCGATGAACCGAACACCAAAGYCTCACTGCAAAAAGGGTGATTGATGAAAGATGAGGTGCCATCTACCCGGAGATCGGAGACGTAACTAGAGATTCTAATGTAATCATCGTAGACTCTTGGCAGTCGGTTAGTCTCCGAAGGTTCGAAGACGGTGGCGGAAATGAGAGAGGAGGTGGAAAAGAGAGATAAAGAGAAAAGGGAGAATCCCATTGTGAGAAATCTTAGTTCAGAGTTATGATTATCTTGTCTCTAGGGAAGAATTGTTCTCCCCATATAGAGAGAAAGTTTAGGTTATCCAAAAAGTTTTTTCCTCTTAGAAAAAAGGTTCATTATGTTAGAAAAGAAGATATTTCCTTTTGTTTGACAATTAAGGGATCATTATTGGTAGGGTTGTTCATAACAAGGCCCAACCCGACTAAYCCGGACCGACCCAACCTGAGTTGGTCGGATTATCTTTAACCCCGATCGGTTTCGGGTTGTAAAACATCATAAACTGATGGTTCGAGTCGGTTTCAGTTTTCTTGTGTGAAAACAAAACCGACCCGAATCGAACCGACTTAGCTAAAAAAGCATGTTATTGTATACTTTGTTTAGTTGTTCATAATCCTTTGTGCAGTGCATACAAGTTGATATAATGTTTGAAATTCATGATTTCAGTTTTCGTGGTGAAACTAATCTCTAATCTCAGATGCTTATCAATTTGTCTTCTTTTTGTCGTCTTCACTTCTATCGAGAATAATTTCTCAAACTGACAATCCAAACTTGCACCACACAGGCACATGGGGGGCATGGTTGAACTTAGAATCGAAACCAACCCAACCCGACTCAAACTGACCAGGTCGGTTTCGGTTTCAAGTTAAGGTAACCCAATCAGGTCGGGTCGGTTGGAAAAACCTCAGTAAACCGACTCATGAACAGCCCTAATTATTGGAGAATCTTGTCCCTTTCGGATTATTCTCCGTATATGACCTTATTATGCTGACATGGCGTGGGTGACATCATTGTTTGGCAGGCGTACTTTTATTGGACCCGTATGCATGATTTAAAAATGCACGCGTAACTGGCATTTATTCCCAATATACCATGATTTTGTGGTTTTGTAAAGGTCTCGGGTTCATCACAAATCCGTGTGTCTGGGATTCCTTACAAACCCACGCATGTTTTAGCTTTATCGCAGATTCGTGTTAGCCGAAGTACATCGCAACCTGTCCTTGGGTATGAGTTCCTCGCAATTGCGAATCTGCGATGAACTCATCGCAATCATGTGATGGGTTTTGGATTCATCACAGGCATCCGTTCAATCAAGTTTTAAGTCAAGCTCGAGCCCAATTCACAAGCTTGATTAATAAACAAGCCAAGCTCGAGCCTAATATAGCTAAAATTTGATCGTTAAGCATTTCTGTTTACAGAAATTCTCAAGGGCTAAAATTTGATCGTTACTTGGTTTTTGACCAAAAACTATTAGGAATTATAATAAGTTGGTCTTTCAGTTCACTCCTCTCACTTTTACTTGTGTAGGCGAGGTAAGGCTTGGTTAGGGAGTAGTCTCTTTGAAAGACGGAGAAAGGTCTCGTGAGTAGGGAAAAATAGGGAGTCTCTCTAAGGATACGGGAATAGGAGAGATGGGGTGTATTCGGGGGTATTGGGTGATAAGTGCTTAAGATCAGAAGAATTCTAATACAAGGAGGATCTCTATTTATGGGAGAGATCACAAGATCTAAAAAGGTAGGAGATAAAGGCATTTGTGGCGTATCGGGAAAGGAAATATTTGATTTACTGTCAGTTATAAAGTACGCTACTAGGGTTTCACCACATTTTCATGAGGATTCTCTCGAGGATCGGCTTTTCTTTTCCCCGAGATCCCTCATTGCTCACGTGTGTTACTTCCTTTCGTGCACTTTATTTAATTGGCGTGGCCTTTGATGACGTTACCATTTGGCGGGCGGCATCAAGTTAACCCTATGTGGCGTCTCACAGCATCATTTGATGATATGCGTTCCATGTGTGCCTCACCACAGGCTCGGCCCGAGTTTCCATCAGTCTGGTTCGCGAGTAGGTTTATGTCGTCAGTTTATCATAAACATTGGTGGATGTGGGTTTATCGCACGCTCGAGTAGGCTTAAGGTTCTTGGATGGGTTCGATCGAGGTTTTCCTTAGTTTGGGTATCGAGTAGGCCTGGTGGGCCATGGGCTTATTGCAATTTACGTCGTGAGTTCATCATAGGGCTGATGGTGTGTTGCGGGTTCATCGCAACATGGGGATTGATTGTGGGTCGTTCGTACACATCTTTGTGGTACTAATCTTGATGTTTGATGTTCTTTGAGGGGTTAAGCGAGCACTATGTACCTACATTAGCCCCCCCCCCCAACTTATCGATAAGTGGAAGCTTATCGGGAAGCAATTTGTTCTTCCATATCGCAGGGCTATGCAATGTTTGGTCTGGTAATTTTCTTGTTATATAGCTTTGGCTTTGTAATGGCAGTTTCTTGCGTTCTATAGTTTAGCCGCCCCTATCTTTTGGCAATTTGCCTCCTATCGATGGTCAATGCTATGTTGTATTTGTGCATTACAGCCCCCTTACCGTTGACAGGAAGGAAATTGACAAAACGCATTGTGAATCACCTTGGTAGGTTGGTGTGTCCGAAAGCGTATCGTTAACCACTTTGGAACACCAGTTTCAATATTTATAAATTTTTTAATTCTCAAAATAACTACAAAACGCAGTTAGTAGTGAGAAAGGGGTCGTATCCATAGGGAAGTGAGGGAAAAATTGTTACGTACTTCAATCCAGAGAAAATAACAAGACTTGAGATTGCAGAAATACAAAGTTTAATTAACTGAAATCAAATCCATTAAAATAAAATTATAACAATGTTGAAAGTAGAAATTGCAGAAAAATAAATAATTAACAAAAAAACTAAATAAAAAATATGCAACTCGGTCAGAGGTAGTAGTCTCCAAATCTATCCTTTAACCCTCGAACTCCTCGAGTTGGGCCTTCTGTCTTACTTGGCTGAATTTTAGATCTGCAAAAAGGAAGACAAAAATTAAATTTGATAAAAATAAATTGCAGAAATAAAATAAAAACTAGAAATTAAAGAACGAAAAATAAAAACATACGTAAAAAAAAATCTAAAACTATGGGAAACTGGTTGGAATCCAAATCCAGAGGTGATAGTAGTGACTAGGTGAACTGTAAGCAGGAACCCCTCCTCTTGCTTGGGTGTTTTCCTCTTCCTCTACCCTTGAACTTCTCAAGAACAGCCTTACGTCTTACTTGGGGGCAGAATCCAATCCACAGAAATTAAATCTAAAAGATTGTTAGAATAAAAATAACATAAAAGAAAATAAAGAAAACGAAAGGGATAGTTGATCAAATCCAATGGCAGTAGTTGTAGATTGGCTGGACTGCTTGCAGGAACCCCTCCTGACAAGATCTGGTCGTCCTTCCCTTCTACAACCCTTGAACTCCTCAAGAAACCTTAGCCTTGTGAACTGGATGACTTAACCAACCCCTTCTCAAGGGCCCCTTGGGTCCTTTCCATAGAAAAKGGTGGACAAAACTGGGATTAGAGAGGAGAGGGGTAGCAATTGGGTTTTTGCAGAAATATGGGTGCCCTAGGGTTGAGAATGGATGGTTAGGATTGTTCTAAGGAGATCCTAAGGCTAAAAGAGGAGGACGGGGCACTCAATATTATGTAGGGCTGAGATTTGGGCGCTCGGAATGGAGGGAGCATATTTAAGCGCCTAGAGCTGGAGAAATGTGATTAGTTGGTGCGATGTGCCACCCTAAGGTGATTGGTTGAGGTTTGAGTGAGGTGTAAGGCTAGGATGCTATATAGGGAGAGACCTAAGGGTACGAGGGGCTGTTAAGGCTTGGAGGGTTGAGATTAGAGGTTAGAGAGAGTGGAGGGTGGAGATTTGATAGCCTAGGGTAGTTACGATTTGTTAGAGGTGAAAAGAATGAGTGGCGAGGCGCACTAGGGTTTGCTAAGGAGAGGGGAGTATGCTAATACAATAGGAGGGGCGCCTATCTGGGTTTGGCAGATAGAAAGCGCCCTCCTGTGCTTAGTTTTTCACAGAAACACCCCCTCTCTTAGTTGGAATTCACACCAGCTTCCCAAAATCTGCATTTCAGCCCTGAAACTTCCCTAGTTTTCCCTAGGATTTGCACTGTGACCCTTAGAGGTCACAATATTGAATTTAAATAGGAAAATGGCACATTTTTACTATTCTAAGGCCAAAAATACTTTTGAAATGATGCCCTTAAGGCATCAAAATACAGAGTTATCATAGGTGCTCCTTCCTAATAGTATAAGTGTTTGTGTTTATTGCATGGTGTTGGTTGATGGTAGGTGAATTATCTGTTGTCATCATTTGCCATTAATGGGCATTCAAATAAAAGTTGGGTGATGACCATGCTACGGCTTTGATCATTATTTATCTCATTTGTTGTAGTATAATGAATGTCATGTGCATCATTTGGATGTTCTGTAGCTAGATAGTGGCAACGAATGCCGCATTATGTTTGCAATTAATGCATCATTGTGTCTCACTTTTCGGAATGTGCATTTGTGGATTATTTCCAATCGCTTTTGTGTAATGTTTCATCTAGGCATGCCGGTTGGGCTTCCTCGCTACTTGGTTGTAATTCTTCTCCCTGCGGGGTGAGTTTTGCTTTAAAAAAAGGCAATATGCATCATTAGTTTTCGTCTTGCCCACTTGCTCTTGTCTGCTTGTTACATCTACTGCATTTTAGTGTACGTTTGTCAATTCCTCCTCTGTTCGTGCTTTCAACGATGGCTCTCGATCAACAAAGGAAACATGACGAGGTTGGGGTTCTTGATGTCCCCCGCATGATGGATGTTGCCAAAGCTGTTGGATCCACAACATCGTCTCCRGAAGAATCCTCTCTTACAAGACTATCAAACAATTCAGAGCTTGTGTTTGTCTGTGGGCTGCTTGTGAAGTATTGTAACAAGAACAACATAGCTCCTTTGGGGTACAAGGTTGTGGATTGTGTTCTTGTCCAGGGCGTCCATTAGAATGACAAGTTTTCGGTGACAAAGTCTATGGCRAAATTCGTAGTGGCAACAGTTCAAGGTGGTTGGTTACCTYCCTTCGAGCTTTTGTCTATCGTTGTCAGTATGGCTTTAAATACGCTTGCAACGATGATGCATGATATCATGAATCTCCTTATCGATCAGCTATCATGGTTCATACTTGCGCAATGGTTGGAGACTTGTGACTATTTTGTTGCTATTGGTTTACGTGTGGGGCGTATTGAGGAGCATGTCGTCTTGCTAGAGCACATGTTTTGGAAGGCGGGTCTTGGGGAGTCGCCGCTAGTTTTTGGCAGGTCTTTGAGGGATGTGTGTTTTTGTATCGAGGTAGCCAAAGCGAAACTCACTAAGGCTACCAAGAAATTGGAGGTCCCCATGGCTGAATGCGCTCATCAGCGCGAGTTGGTAGCAGAGTATGAAGCAGAGATGGGAGAATTGAAGTTGTTTGAGGCTCGAAGGTCACTGCTGGAAAATATAGTGTCAATAAGGGAGGAGTGGGCTGCTTTATGAGATTTGTACATGTCTAKTTTGTACTAAATGAAATTCTATATTTGATTTCTACTACCATTTTCCTGTGTAATTAATTTATTGTTGTTTGCGTTATTTTGTATCTTAAGACTTGATCGCAAAGAACCATGAAGCCTGTTGAATTCGGTTATAACCATGTGATACCAAGGGCGTGGTGACCTTTATCGCAAATTGAGCGATGTTTCTACCAGTGGGTGGACTTGTTTATATTGTAGCCCCTTTAACATTTTCCATCTGTAAGCTTCAGCCTCCCTAGCTACTTTGGATGTACCAGTTTTGTCGTTAGTCCCTCTCTAACTGGTAGGAAAGGGGGGAGTTTACGTTATTAGTGGCTAGGTAGGGGTAGGGCCCCCCTTGCAGGGCGGCTCATAGGCCGTTCAATCGAAAAACCCTATTTTTTTTACGGTTCGAGGCCGTCAATGAGGTTGGGGTGATTATTGGGTAGTGCTAGCGTGGCGGGCATAATTAGCTGGATTTTCGTTAATTAAGCGGTAATTAATAGGACCTRACCGCTCGTATGAGATTTTTCATGGCCTGATGATTAAAGTGGCGGCAGTACACATGGCACTAGGTTTGAACAAATGCACCATCTTGTCCCACTTTTAAAGGGTGTTTCTTGTAAATTACCATGGTTATCTCTTCTACACATCATTTTGGGTTTTGTACTAGCGCTTGTTCACCCTCTCCGGTGCCATTCGGCGTTCCGCACATGTTGGACAGTTATAATAATAGTGTGAGGGGAACACACATATGTTCTCTCTTTATCACTTATGGCTGTCTTTGCAAGGTATTTTGTGCCCTAGGTTGCTTTCTGGAAAAAAAAAAAAAAAAAAACTTTCTCCTCCTTGCTTCGTGTGTTGCTTTTCCTAGTGTTTGTTCGTCATGGCTCCTAGTTAGAAGGAGAAGAAGACTGTGAAGAAGCTGGGGAAGATGATTGAGTGCCCCTTCCTTGATTTTGTTAGGCAAGTCAATACTGCAGAACTTCTAATGGAGAGGGAGGTAGTGGCGGCTGTCGATGGGGGAAAGGGTTTTGGCCCCCAATGTCGGTGTATAGGGGTAAAGGTAGCTCGTTTGATGTCATCGACGCCACGGATTTAATGTGTCTTTGTGGCCCCTCAAACCCATCGATGTCCTACAAGTGCCAAGAGCCAAGGGCTAACAATTTGAAGTCCCTGACCAATTACAGTGCCTAGACGCGGTTTGTTCTTGAAAACCCTATGTATTGTAGGAAGCTACAGGATGTCGATCTTGTTCGTTTTGTGGACTGCTATACCGGGCTTAGGGGTCGGGAAGGTGTAAAGTATGTCAAGCCTCTATTGGAGCATTGGTGTTGTTGTAATCATACATTTGTTGGCGCATTTGGAGAGTTCACAATCACCATGGAGGACGTGGATGCATTGTTGGCATTGCCCATTGAGGGTTTTGTCTCTGCTCGTCATCTCTAGCATATCGAGACCATCCCCCATAATCTTAGGGAGCTCTGCAACCAGCTTCTTGCGGAGGTCTCTTCGTTTAAAGCTCGAATAGACAGAACTTCTGCTCAGGGTAAATTGTCACTGGAACAATGGATGGAGTATAGGTTTGAATGTCATGGTGGGAGAGACATGACGGTTCATGGACCGGATAGTCAATGCCACCTTGCCACCTATATTTTATATGTGGCATCCTAGTTTCTTTTCCTGGGTCTCCCTAATTATGGGTTGCGCACAGTTTTGGTTCCTCTTGCCGTTTTGGCTGCCAGTGGTCACCAATTGCCTCTGGCATCTATGTTTTTGGGATACTTGTACGAACAACTGGATGATACTGTTCACCAGATGATGGATCCAAATTGCAAATGCCACGTCAGTTATATTTGCACCCCTTTTCTGTGGATGTATTTGTGCGAGCGTTTCAGTCTTAGTGTCACACCTCGTGAGCTCTCTCCTATGCGCATTGTTGTGGCAACATTGGTAGGGGACGCGTTTGAGGAGAAGGTGTTCAATGTCTACCGCAGGAAATGTTGGCTTCAGGCTGACAGGCACAAGGAGTTCAATATAAGCGACATCGATGTCAGACTTTCACTCGATGGGTTTACTTGGCGGTCCTATGTTCGAGTCATTCCGCATGCTATGCCATTCTATATTGGCATGTTCATTCCAGAGGGTGGTGATCAACATTGTGTTGTGGACATCGGGACGCCCTTTGCTAGTATGGCCCAGTTGGTGCCTAGCCTAGTGTAGTGGCCTATCTTGACCGCACTGGCAAAACACAATTGGTTGCACACCATCCTGATCGGGTGTTGCATCAATTTGGGTACGACGATATGGGTGCCTAGTTTTTGAGGGCTTCAAGGGAGGACGTGTTCTGGACTTGGCATCATGAGCTCGCCTTTCCTGGCATGTCGGGGCTTCCCATGGTAGGATATTTCAGGGCTCAGGGGTGCTAGTCGCTTTGGTTGGTGTATCTTTGCGCTATTTTTGGGGGYTTTCAGGAGCTGATATGGGTGAACCCCCACCTCCACCTTGTGTTGGCACCCCCTGAGGGGTATGCTGCTAACTTGGGCGGGAGGTCGTCTCCAACTTCATTACACTCATAGGTCAAGAGAGGTGCCAAGCGTAGCCGAAGAGGGCTTGTTTTGGGGGAAGAGGAGTCTGTTTGCCCTCTTTTTGTGAAGAAGCGAAGGACAGCAAGGGCCCTTCATTCAAATCTGTCGAGGTTTGTATCTATTGGCTCGGGCAAGGCTTCATCACGGGCCCAGGGGCGTCAAGTGGAGGTTGACTAGGAATCTATAGTACCTCCTCCAGAAAGGGAAGCTTCACCGGTAGTGGGGCCAGCGCAATTGGTTGTGACAGCATCTGCTAGGAAAATCACCTGTATCAGATTTTCGAGCAGTCGTAAGAAGAAGATGGCGCCCCCCCCCCCTCCCCACCCAAAATAGGGTTCTGAGGATGATGATTCCGTATATGACTATTGCTATTGTGCTCTTTTCCTTTCTGAGTTGTATTATTGCTATGTGGTTGAACTAACACTTTTTGCCTATCCTTCTTATAGGCTGTGGAGAGTGATGGAGCCCAACTGGACATGGAAGTTCCAGTAGTTCCCTCTGAGCAGTCAACGAGAGTTCCAACTAACTCCTGATAGGATAGATTTGGTGAGTAACTTAGCACTTATGTTTATGTTACAATGTTCTGCTTATTGCTTACAATGGTGATTAACGGTTGAATAGTCTTTTGTTTTAAAGCAGGTGGATTGCGAAGAGGCACAGTCCAGCAAAGGTGTTGTGGGGGTTGGTGAGCCGGGTCAAAGGTAAGTCATGTTGTTTTCTTCGTTATTCTTTTACTATTTGGCACACGGCCAGAGCCATTATGACTGATTGTTGGTATATGACTGTATCGTAGGTAACCTTCTTTGAGTATCCCCCCGGGGTGCTAGACACACCTTTCTTCAAGCGTTTGGCTAAGGAGCTAAGGTCACTGCAGCCCCTAGTCCCAGTTATGAAGTTGTTGAGGACGTTGAGGGTGACAACAACGTCCCTGATGCTATTGTGCAGGGGGTGCATCAAGCTGATCAACCGGCTGTGGAATCGGCAACACGTTGTACAAAATCTCCTACTTCCATCACTACTGATGTTGAAGCCCCTGTGATTGCAAAGCGTAAAGCTCCGATTGAGCTAGAATCTGCCATCGTAATGGGTGGTTCCCCTGGAGACATGCATGACCAGTCTGGAGAAACTAACGTGAGGCTTGAGGTTGATCCAACTGTTGAGCCTAAGGACCCCATTGTCGCAGAGCTTGGGATTGTCTTCCCCCCCAAGGAGCTTACTTGTAAAGAGGAATTGGTTCAGATATAGTGGGAGCTCCTTGAATAATGCAATAATCATGACATCCCGACTCTTCACTTCCCGGTTATAAACTCAGTTGTGGTTCAGGGTGATTGCAAGGGTGTTCACTACAATATTTCCAATATAGTGGCAAAGTTTGTGTCAACTGCTATACGCGTTGGGTGGCTGCCAAAGGGGATACTGCATCCTGAGGTCTTAAGCCCTGCGTTAAACACCATTGCCATGCTGATGAACCAGGTGATGACCCATCCGGCGGAGGAGATATCATGGTCTGACTTCGCTTCCTGGCTAGAGGCTTGCTGAGGTTTTACATCAATGGGTTTCTTCAGGACATAGATTGAAGAGCATGTTGTCACATTAAACCATGCCTTCTGGAAGGCTGGTTGGGACATACCGCAATCTGATTTGTTTCGTTCAATGAAGGACACTCATCAATGTTGGAAGGTAGTCAAAGCGAGCATTATTAGAGTCGCGGATAAGCTTAAGAACCTTGAGGATGAGTGGACGCAGTAGAAGCAAATCTTAGTAGATTGTGAGGTGGAGTTGGATAATCTAAAGAAATTTGAAGAGACTAACCATGTATTAGAGAGTATATCTGCAATACGCGAAGAGTGGGCCAAGTGACCATTGATTGTGCTGAATTGTAATGGGCTATTCTGGGGTCTTCTACGATGTAATGTGCATGTGTGGCAATTTTGATTTTAATTTGGCAATTTTGTAATCATAATATTTATGTAATGTAAAGAAACTTCCTATTTTGGACAATATCAAAAAAAAAAAAAGTTTCAGATTAATCGCACTGTGTGTTTATACATATCATGGCACGAGTTTAGTATACTATGTCGCAATGCGTTGGGTAGTTAAGTGATGCTTTTGTGAGATATTGTCACGTTGGTTGGCATAGATTGTGTCCCAAATAACGATAAAAGACCTATTCGCAACACATTGCCTTTGGTGACCCCTGTACGGAACGGTGTGACAGAAGGTGTTGGTTGACGAGTCCTCCGTTTGGTTTTCCTGTGATTGGGTACGGGCATATTGTCGCCTTATTGCAATTCGTCAGGGGTACGAACGCTGTGAGTTTGACCCCCGAGGCGCGATCAGGGGGGTTGACCCCAATAACCTTATGCGAAGTAGTTAATTAGGGGATTGTGCCTATGTTAGAATGTTATTAGGCATGAAAAGATCACTAAGCATAAGAGGCAAAGTGTGAGACTTGCCCATGTCTTGAAATGGACTTGTGGCTACCGTGGGGAAATGGGTTGTCGTATCTTATTATCCTTTCTAGGACTGTGTTGTCGTATCTTAAAAGAGTGAGGTCCTTCATGAGTTGTGCCATGCACACTCGGTTTATCGCAACCAAATTTTGGGGATGTAAGTGGAGTGTCATTGTTGGTGCTGGGATGGGGATTTATTACTATTAAATAGAGTATCTTCGTTTGTGGATATGGTAGGGGTCATACTTCCTATCAATGGAGCCCCCCAATAGTTTCATGGAGGTGTGTATGTGCCTGAGGTTACCAAGGCTTCGTCTGTGCCTAGAGTTGCCAGGGCTTGTCTATGCCTGGGTTACCAGGGCTTTGTTTGTGCCTGGGGTTACCAGGGCTTTGTCTGTGCCTGGAGTTGTTAGGGCTTGTCAGTGCCTGGGGTTACTAAGGCATTATCTGTGCCTAGGGTTGTTAGGGATTTATCTGTGCCTGGGGTTGTCAGGGCTTTAACTGTGCCTGGGGTTACCAGGGCTTGTCTATGCCCTAGGGTTGCAAGATCCGATTGTATAATCATGAACAAGATATGTGTGTAAGCAAGTAAATCTGATTGTACCATTCATTTTGCTACTTTCATAGTGTACAAATGTATGTAATCTTAATTGAAGGGGGAAAAGTAAGACAGCTTCAACGTAATTAGAATTCTAGACTTTATCGTAGATCAAAAGAGTGACTAATAAAGAATCCTGTAAAACAATGTAGATTTATTCATAAAACATGTACATATATTCGTGTGATTTCAGAAACACAGAGCTAATCAAAGTAAGGTTTCAACCAGTAATCATTTATAGTTTCATTGTCTTCGCTTGTGTCCATAGTTGTAATGCATAGTAGCCCGAACTATGGGCTTCTTTTATTAAGTATGGCCCCTCCCATGTTGGTGCAAACTTTCCGATAGACTTGCCTTGCCAAACGTTGAGAGTCATCTTCAATACTTTATCCCCCTCTTTGAAATTCCTAGGCTTCAAGTGTCTATTGAAGTTATTGGCTAGGGCTTGTTTGTACTTACTCTACTTCTGCGAAACTGCGTCTCTAACTTCATCGACTACCTTGAGTCTATCTACATGTAGTGAATCTAAGTCCGYTGGCCTGATCTTCTTACCGATCGTGGAAGCTACCCTGGCAGATACAGCTTTTATCTCTACTAGGAGCATTGCTTCTTGATCGAAGACTAAGGAGTAGGGTGTCACTTGTGTACTTTTCCTAATAGATGTGCGATAAGTCCAAAGGGTTTCCTACAGCTTATCTACCTAGTCCTTTTGATTATCAACCACTGTTTTGCTCAACATTCTTAGTAAAGTCTTGTTTGTGGCCTCTGCCTAACCGTTTCCCTAGGGGTAATATGTTGTGGATATTCCTAGTCTTGCACCGTACTACCCTAAGAGGTCACGGACTTCTTGATTTTTTATGGGCAGGCCATTGTCTGTCAGTATCCGCATCGGTACTCCGAATCTGTGGACTATGTTTTGTCTCAGAAAAATTGTTATGTTGGCTGCACAGACTCGTCACAGGGGGATGGCTTCTGCCCACTTAGTGAAGTAATCTGTGGCTACGATGATGAAACAGATTCCTCTAGAGGGTGGTTGTATTTTGCCTATTAGGTCTACCCCCCAAGTGTAGAATGCCCACTTAGTGAAGTAATCTGTTGGCAGGCTTATGGATCCTTTCACCGTAGATTTGGTACTTGTGACATCTGCATATGTGCCACTGCATATCATCCATCATGGTCGGCCAATAGAACCCTAAGTGTAGTACGTAATTGCATAGTGCCAGTTGACCTTGATGAGCTACAGGTTCGGCACTATGGGCTGCTTCCAACACTCCATCGATTTCATCAACGGTTAGACATCGCAAAAGTTTTCCTGTGTGCGATTTCCTATACAGTACTCCATCTTGGAGGTAGAATCGCTTGACTTTAGACAATAGCTTCCTCCCTAATGCAATGTCAATGGGCAACATGTGCTCCTGTAGATAGTCTATGTACATTCTCCTCTAGGCTTTTTCACAAACTACTAAACATTCTTTGCCATCCGTCTATGGGATGCATTTATCACATTCTCTTTGTACCTTGGCAAAATCCTACTTCATTGTAGGCTAGTAATACCCTAATCTTTGCAATCTACGGAATAGGGTGCTTGTGAAATCTTCACAACTAGCCTTGTGTACTTCGTTCAACACCACTTCAGCTTCCAATTTGCCCAGGCACCTTGTCCTTACACCGTCTAATTCTTTATGGTACAACACCCTGTTCACTAGTTGGTACTTTATGATTAACTTAATGTCTTGTGTCCCCATAGTCTAATTTTTTAGCTTTTGTATTACTTTGTACCTCTAATCATTTGTTTCTATTTTATGCTCCTCTTCCACCCGGTTCTTCAGGGTGGAAATCGATTATTTGTCGACTGATTGGATAATAACCTCAATCGGCTCTGGGCCGGCTTGCATCTTGAACCCTAAGGTAGCTAATGCGTCAACAAACCTACTTTTAGCTCTATTCTAGTGTTTGAAGTCTATGTCTAGGTTCTGGATTAGCTTCTGGATCAAGGTCCTATATGGTAGAATAGTTAGTTCTTTCACCGCCATGCTTTCGTCGAGCTATCCGATCACCAATTTAGCATCGCCAATTACCTTTATCTTCTTTGTGTCGGCTTCTATTTCTGCTTTGACCAGACCAAGGACCAGTGCTTCATATTCCACTATGTTGTGAGAACAGAGGAACTGAAATTTAAATGAGTAGGCGGAGGTTTGTCTGTCAGGCGAGGTTAGGGTTACTCCAACGCTGGCCAAGGTGCTCGTACTACTCCCATCAAAGGTTAGGACCCACTCTCTACTTTCAGCTAGGGCGACCATTGGTGAGTCTACAGGGGCCTCATCCGATATAGGAAAATCAGTGTTCGATGGAAATGTGGCCAATAGATCTGCTACTGCGTAACACTTGATAGCTCTGGGTTGTGTGTACTTTATTGCGTACTCATTGAGTTGCATCATCCATTTGACAAGTTTGCCAAAAAGGGAAGGTTTGTCCATGAAGAATTTGATTGGGACATTTTGTGCAATAAGCCTCACCTTTTGTCCAAGGATGTAGTGTCTAACTTTTTGTGTAGCAAAGACCAAGGCCAGGCACTGTTGCTCCATGTGGGAATAACTCTTCTCTRCTGGTTTGAGGGTTCTACTGGCGTAATAAATAGGGAGTTCCACTTTGCTATCATCCTCCTGTGCTAATAGGCGTCCTATGGCCATTGTTCCTATTGCGATGTATATTCTGAATTCCCACCCGTCTTTGGGTGGTGACATCATCGGTGCCCTTACCAGTGTCATTTTTAACTACTCAAAGGTTTCTTGGTGCTCTTGAGTCCATTTGAATTCGATAGATTTCTTGACTAGCTTCATTAATGGCAGCRTTGCGTGCGTAAGGCCAGGGGTGAACCTTCTCAAGTATGAGACTTTCCCTATGAACGTTTTTAATTGGGATTCGTTTACTGGTGGTAGGATGTCTAGCCGGAATTTTGGATTTATGCACAGGGAGTGGCGGACAAGCTCTAAATCTAACCCTGGCATCTGGTTGTATGACCAGGCGAATACATCCTGAAATTCTACGAGAGAAATGTGGGTCAAACCGGTTTCAGGTTTTAAGGTTTCTGCTATAAGGGTACTTCCTTACCTTTTAGAAGTGCAATGAGTTTTCCTTTGTCCTCGGCTGCTAGCTTGGCAGATACATATAAGGGTCTTTTGTCTATTCTGTCAGTTGCTAGGTTGATCTCCTCTAATGGTTCCTTAACAATGTCGATGGAATCCATCATGCACCTCAGAGGTGCTCTGACTTCATCGCAGTATTCCAAGGTATCTTCTTTCGACTTCTGAAGATGCTCATGTTATTAAGTATTCTTCTAATTATTTGTTTGTGTTTAAAGGGATGTGGTTGGATATTTTACCTTTGTGTCATGCCCATCAGTGGGAGTTTTGTGTGATGGTAAGACTGTTATGACGTCATTTTGCGATGTTGTGAAATAGTACTAGTTGAAACATTACTCATGATTCTTATCAGAAAACTGAAATGACTAGATAAGCATGAATTTGATATCGAGGAGAACTGATCATACATTAGATGTAGGTTGTCTTTTCTTTTGAAAAAGAAAACAAGTGCTTTGCTATTATTGCATGTTGCGATTAGGCTACACTAAATAAATTATATCATAAAGTCATACCTCGGGTATCTCCTTCTTGGTTGTTGGTGGTTCGTCATCTTCATCCTCCTCGATGATGGTGTAGTAACCTTTCCCATTGCTCCTGATCATTCAGACCGGCTTCTCTTCCTACGTTCTAAGGTTCCCGTAGGCTTGCTTTCTAGTGGGTGAGGCAGCTTTGTACCCTCGACTTTGGCTACCCTCATCTCGCCATCCTCCTTGCAGGTTGCCTCTCTGACCATCATATTGTGGTTATTGCTGGGGAGGAGTGTACCCGACAGAATAGGCTTTGTATAAGATGCGGTCAGAGTATGATTTTTACAGGACGGTCGAATCCTGTGCTCGGTTTTGGCTTTTGACCACCAATCCTTGGACGTATTCTCTCAGTTCGTCTCAGTTGAGAGGGGTTTCTGTCACGGGGTCGGTGTAGGGGAAGGTATGAGGCTAGTGAGTTGGTTGGTAGCCTATTTGAGCCAAAGCTTGGTTGGCTTTGTTGGACTATTCAAGAATAGCAGGGGTTGGGTTAGAGGCGTGGCGGCTAGGATTGGGGTTGGAGTTGGGGACGCTGGGGAGAGTGACGGCAGGGGTTTGTTCAGCTTGGGCTAAACGGTTGACCAGGATATGGAGAGTGCTTCTCGTTTCTTCATGCATCTGTTCCAACCTCCTGAACTGGTCTTCAAAGAGTGCCTCAAACCCATAGACTTTGTTTGATAGTATCTAGATATCGGCTTGGATGGGTGATTCCATCTCAGGCTGGTTTTTCACCCTGAGATTGGCGTTCTCTTGAGTGTTGGTTTGCTCTTCGGGGATGGTGGTGAGGTTGATCCTTCTTGAGGCCATTCTCCGTGATCAAAGACGGAACCAGAGATTCTATTGTAGGCGTGGTAAGGCTTGGTTGGGGAGCGGTCTCTTTGAAAGACGGAGAAAGGTCCCGTGAGTAGGAAAAAAGGGGGAATCACTCTAAGGATGCAGGAATAGGAGAGCTGAGGTGTATTTAGGGGTACTAGGTGATAAGTGCTTTGGATCGGATGGATTCTAAAACAAGGAGGATCTCAATTTATGGGAGAGATCCCGAGATCATAAAAGGTAGGAGATAAAGACATTTGTGATGTATCAGGAAAGGGAATATTTGATTCGTTATCAATTATAAAGTACACTACTAGGGTTCTGCCATGTGCTTCATGAGGATTCTCTCAAGGATCAGCTTTCCTTTTCCCCAAGATCCCTCATTGCTCATGTGTGCTACTTCCTTTTTTGCACTTTATTTAACTGACGTGGCCTTTGATGATGTCACCATTTGGTAGGCGACATCACGTTAACCTTACGTGGTGCCTCGCAACATCTTTTGATGATATGTGTTCCACGTGGCTATGGTTCCATGTGTGCCTCGCCACGAACTTGGCCCGGGTTTCCATCAGTCTGGTTCGCGAGTAGGTTTATGTCGTTAGTTTATCGTAAACCTTTGTAGACATGGGTTTACGCACGCTCGAGTAGTCTTGAGGTCCTTGGACGGGTCCGATCGAGGTTTTCCTTGGTTCAACCATAAACCTTTCTTGTCTTACTGTGTTAAACTCCCAAGTGTTAGATCTGATTCCCATGTCCATGTCCATTGGAGATGCATAAAAGACCAATAGATAATACATGTAGAATTCCATCAAGATCACTCCCTACAAGTCCCTCAATACATCCAAAAAATTCAATCTCACCCAAACCCAAAAATTAAAAATACTTTCTCCTATAAGAAGCTGAAAAAGAAATCTTCTTCCYTCGATTAAGCCTTATTTAAAGCAGATTCCTTCTAATTCCATGAAGATTTTCTTTGCAAAATGCTTAATGGACCTCTGTTTCAACAAGTTTTTCTAGATCAACCTTCTTCCCTACCTTTCTCAATTTATCTAAAACTACCTTACCCTCTTCCTCTTGGTCTTTATCAATCTTTTCACAACCACTCTCCCCTCTTCCAATTAATTTCTTCTTCTTGAGAATATGAAGCCATCTCCCTTAAGCTCCTCTTAGAATCTTCAAACTATCAAGTGAGTTAATTTTCTCATTACCTTTCTGAACTTTGATTTTCATCTTCACCCCCTTCTTCTTATAGACTATCTTGAATTTATTGCTTGGACCCACACCCAGAAGGCCATCCTTTTATTATAAACTATGTTATAACCTTCCCTCTGATATCATATGGCTGCCACTTTTCAAGATCTATTTTCAGAAGCAAATCTCTCTTAAACTTCTTAGAGATAATGTTCTCTATGAACAAACAGTAAGATCATATTTCTGAAATCTCTGCATCTGTATGCACACAAACTCAATGTCTGTATATGCTTAAGTTATTATTTTTTTTCTTGGTAGCACCGCCAAGGAAAATCTGAGATGACCTTACCATTTATGTAGCAGCTTGATAGGGTCAACTTGTTTGCACATATGATTTCATGAGACTTTTTAGTCACCCCTTGTCACATGGAAAAAATCCCCTCTTTGATGGGTATCTCTAATCAAGAGATTTTAAATGCTGGACTGAGGTACTATACACATTTCAGAGGGTTGCCCAATAGATTGACAGTTTGGGCTAGCCATGCCTGCTTTCCATGTGATTGGGGGTTAGGTTTTGGACAACCTGTCATGTCCTTTCTAAAATACTTTTCTTTCTTATTTTTTGCTTTTGCTATCATGGGTGTTATTGTGAAATCATTGCATTACATATTTCTGTTTTTTCTTGTTCTAGATTCTTTGTAGGCATCTAAGTGAGATGGTGTTTTCAAATCAATTTCTTGAAAAAAAAAAGAATATAAGAAAAAACCAGCAGGTCATCAGATCAAATTCCCCTTTTCTTTCCAAAGCTACCAAACAATCATGATCATCAACATTGAGCCTAAGTAGTTAAGTAAATGGCCTTACATTCAGATTGAGATCCAATGGCATAGCTGAGAATTGAGAAGCTGACTAGTGTAATTTTTAATGGTCCCAGTTACACACCTTTTGTTCCCTTCTCTCAATTTTCACCCTTGTAGTCTCATCTCCTAAATATCATCATCAACATTGTCAAATTGAGATGGTCATTCAGCATCAAAACCAACAAGCCATGACAGAGTATATAACAAAGTCAATAACAAAACAATCTAATAGTAATAGAAAAAAATAAAGAAACAAACCATAGATGAAATAAACCAAGGTTGCTACAAGTGATACCTAAATTTGACATGGTTTGACCATGACCAAAGCAGAGACTTCCTACAAGTGATACTAATTTCTTCACTTGTCATGTTATTACTAATTAAAAGCAAAAAACAACTTAATCATTCCATGGAGCAGAATAATAATAACTTTGAAGCCTATTGTTCGTCTGTTCCAAGCCCTTCCCTCTCCATCTCCCATCAAAATTTCTTAACTAATGGTTAAACTTTGAAGGGGAAAAACTTAGTAGAGCTAGAACCAAACACGAATATGGCTATCAAAGAATTAAAATAAATAAACAAACTTGTATGGCTGATTGGTTGTCAAAGAATTAACCAAGACAACAAGTCCATAACCATAAAAACCACAACAAGTCCATAGCCATAAAAGTCCATAACCATAATCCATAAAAATCATAGCCACAACCATGCAATTTACGTCATAAAAACCACAACTACAAGTCCATAACCATAAAAAAAATTAAGAAAACCACAAGTCTACAAGGACCACAACTTTAAAAAACAAGTTCATAGTTTCACACTTCACATTTTACAACCACAAACACAAGTTCCATAACCACTTAACAACTTAATCATCAATGTTGATAAGAGGATGCTCCTCGATCCAGGATAACATTTCTTCAATAAAAAGACATGCAAATTAGAATTACTATAACAAAATAAACATGAACAAAAAAAATGAAAAATACAAACTTTACATGATTCCACATTTTCAAGCTCATCTAAGCTCTCCTCTATAAAAAAATAACCACATGACATTCACAATCAATCTTGTCCACAAATGATAGTTTATATCATTCTTGGAGTTAGAGAACTACGAAATGAATCAAGCACACAACCTCTGGTGCTAAAAGCCAATTCAGATGCAACTGTAGACACGGGCATAACTAATAAATCTTAAGCCAACAAAGAAAGCGCTCAATATTTAGAGGAATTAGTTTTCCACCAAACCAATATGTTAAATGATTTACTTTTCGGAACTTCACATTCCTTCCCTAAATATTTATCCAATTCTGTTTTGTTCTCTACACCTCCTTGGCCCGCTTTCTGCTTGTTTAATAATGAATTCATGAAATCAGCAACATCTTCCACATTCTCAACTTCCATATCATTTGGATATTGAGATTGATTACTTGAGTGAATATTAGGAGATGACTAGGTTGAACTATAAAACTTATACAAAGAAGTCAAAACTTGTTTCACCTTCTCTTTTAGCACTTTAATAGTATCAACATCATATGACTCACTAATAACCCAATCCACATACTCCAATTTACATCGGGGGTCAAGAATAACTGCAATGAATAACATGGTGTTGATATTATTGAGATTTCCCCAATACTTGTCATACTTCCTCTTCATATTGGAAGCCATAAAAGTAATAGAGGAATCATCACTCTTACACCTTCGAGAAAGAACAATTCCAATACCATAAATTTCTTTCATGTATTCATTTTCAGTTACGTAAAGTGAGTCAAACAATTTCAATGTAGTTTCACAGAAAATTTTAAAAAAAGGTAGCAAACCACAAGCATATTCCCAATCTCCGTAAATAGGCAAACCCTTGTTTTTAACATGAGTAAGATCATCTACATACTTACTATCAACACTCTCCAACAAATCAAACGCCTTTTGAAATTTCAAAGCGGATTCTAGCATTAAGTAAGTAGAGTTCCACCTAGTTTCAACATCTAGGCAAACAAGACCCCTACTCACTATCTTTTCTTTCTCCACACAATCCTTAAATCTTTACGACCTTGCTGGTGAAGATCTTACATATTTCACTATAGAACGAATCCTGAAAATAGAATCATCTACCTCTGACAACCCTTCTTTGACAATTAAGCTCAAAATATGTGCACCACATCTCATGTGTAAGAACTCACTTTTTAAGACACTTCCCTTCCAATTATTAGTCTTTTCTTTAGATATCAAATCCCTATATCATTTGAACTTGCATTGTCTACCATTACAGTGAACACTCTTTCAATGCCCCAATCAAGTAAACACCTCTCAATGGCCTTACCAATTATCCCTCCTGAATGACTAGAAATTGGACAAAATTTTAATTTTTTTGTGCAATTTTCACTCATCATCAATGAAATGAGCAGTGAGGCACATGTAACTAAGGTTTTGAGATGATGTCCATGTGTTTGTAGTGAAATAAACCCTTGATGATAATTTTCTTAAAAAATTGTTTCAACATTTTCTTCTCCTCCACAAAAAGACTATAACAATCTCTAGCTATTGTGTGGTGTGAAAGAACTACAAATCTTGGTTGCATCTTACCATAGAAGCCACGAACCCCATCTCGTTCCACATGTTTAAAAGGTAATTCATCTACAATAATCATCCTAACAAGTTCCTTTCTACATTCATCTTGATCAAACTTGTAAGGCATAAGTAATGGTGTGGTGCTCCCCTCTTTAGAACTTTGAAATGAAACTTTCAAAGTCTTTTGTTGTTTATCTATATTATTAAGGGGATGTTGTTTACATCTAGACAAGTACTTACTTAAAGAACTAACACCACTTGTACATGAACAAACTAGGCCTTTACCACAATAATTATACTCTACCCTTTTGATAACTCTGCATTTTGATGCCTTAAGGGCATCAATTTAGGGGTATTTTCAGCCTTAAACAGTCAAAATGTGTTCTTTTCCCAATTAAAATCAATTATGTGACCTCTGAGGGTTTCTATGCAAATTATGTTGAAAGCTGAGAAGTTTTCTAGTGGGAAGCTGGTGTGAAGTCCAGCTTATGGAGCCTTTTTAACCTAATCTTTTCACTCTTAACAAACCCTAGCCACCCCTAGGTGTTTAATCTCCACCCTCCACCTCTTTTAATCTCAACCACTCATTCTAGAGCTCTCCTTTTATAGCTTTTAACCTTAGGGTGCCACCTATTCTGCTAATCCTCACCATTTAGCCACTCCCTCCATCTTATATCACAACCATTCAATCTAGGGTGCCACCTGTTCTTTTAATCTTAACCCTTCAACCCTAGATGTTCTAATCTACACCTCCATTTCTAAGCGCCCAAATCTCAGCCCTACATAATATTGGGTGCCCTCTCCTTTTATTTTCAGCCATAGGATCACTTCAAAACCATCCTAACCATCCATTAGAAACCCTAGGGCATCCCTAACTTTGCTAAAACCTAGTTGTCGCCCCCATCTTTCTTCCTAGTACCAGTTGTGTCCACCCTTCTCTATAAAAAGGGTCCCAGGGGCCCTATAGAAGGGTTGGTGAATTCACCCAGGTAAGAAGGAAGGTTGATCTTGAGAAGTTCAAGGATAAAGGAAGAGGAGGACGCCCAAGTAAGAGGAGGGGTTCCTACTTGCAGTTCACCAACACCACTACTTCCACCTCTTGATTAGAATCCCAACCATTTTTTCTTTAATTCTAAAATTACTTTATGTTCTTTAATTTCCAATTTAATTTTTCCTTCAAGCAAATTTATTTTTATTAGATTTAATTTGTATTTTATTTCTTTTCTGTAGATCTAAAATTCGGCCAGGTAAGATGGAACGCCTAGCTCGAGAAGTTCGATGGTGGAATGAGTGATCCGGAAACTGCTACCTCTGATTGGATTTTCAGACATTTTTATTTTGTTTCTTTTATTTAGTTATTTATGTTATTTATTTATTTTTATGCACTTATTATTCTCAGTACTGTTTGAATTTGGTTTTAATGAATTCCATTTTTTTAATTAATTAATTTTTTATTTCTGCAACTCCCTCTTGCATTCTCTTCTCCCGGATCTAAGAATGTATTAATTTTTCCCTCGCTTCCTTGTGGATACGACCCGTTCTCACCCATTTRCTACATTAGTATTTGTTTGAGAATTGGAAAATTTTATAAATATTAAACTGGTGTTCCGAAGTGCTTAACGACACGTTTCCAAAGACACCAAGTTTTTGGCGCCATTGCTGGGGAAGCAAGGAGAAAATTTTTTGTTTGCTTTTCTGGATCTGTTTCATTATTTTTTTCTTTTTCATTTGATTACTTGATCTGTTATCTCAGTTTAGCTCTTGTTTCTCTTTGATTCTGCTGGATGGAATAGCGAAAGGTGGGGTACCGAAGCGTTGCGGGACTGCGGGACGGAAGAGAAGAGAAGAGAAATTGGACTGCGTTTTAGGTGTAGTCATTCCATTTTATTATTTTTTTAGTATTATCTTCCTTCCATTTTGTTTCTAGATCTATTTTTTTCTTTATTTTAATTTCTTGTTCGATTTTTTTTGCAACAAAAAAAATCGTTTATTTTATTTTATTTCTTGTAGCATAATTTTCTTTGGTTTATTTTATTCTATTTTATTTTTGGTTTAAATTTTAGATTCGTTTTTTTCCTTTTATCTCAGATAAAAAAAAACAAAAAAAAGACAAAAAAAAGAAATAAAAAATTTGCTTATTTTAATTTATTTATTTTTGTAGCGTTTCGTTAATTTTATTTTCGTATTAATTTTTAGATTTGTGTTTTTCTTTTATTAAGAAAAAAAACAAAAAAATATAAATATAAAAAATTTCAGCATATTTTTTCTTTTGTTTATTTTATTTTTGGTTTAATTTTTTTTAGATTTGTATTTTTTTTCTTTTATTTTATCTATTTCTTGCATAATTTTCTTTTTGATCATTTTATTTTTAGTTTAATTTTTAGATTAGCAATTAGTTTGTTAGAATTTATTTTGGGTAGTTGTTAATTCTGTTTAGCACAATTATTAGTTTYTGTTTGTAATTATTATTTGTTGCTTTATTTAATTTTTTTTCTTTTAGTTGTTTAATTGAATAGTTAATTGCTAAATAGAAAATTGTTGAAATTTTTGAATTTTAATTTAAATTTCAAATCTGAATTTAAATTTTAATTTTAATTCGAATCTGAATTTGAATTTGAATTTGAATTTCAAATTTTGAAATTTAAATCTTAAATTTTCGGATAAAAAAAATTAAAAAWTTAAAAATTTGAAAATTCAAATTTAAATTTAAATTTTAGGAAATTAAATTTCAAAATCTAAATTTGAATTTAAATTTCCAAAAAATTAATTTTGAATTAAAAAATATATAAAAAACAAAAAAAAAATTGAATATTTCTCTTGCATTTTCATTCCATCATTTAGTGTTTGATATTTTAAAGCATGCATCATATAGGTTTATTTATTTGCTAAAATTATTATTGTTAGTTGTGAATGTGTTAGGTGTTCTTTTTAGTACTCTAATTGTTCCTTTTTCTTAGTTGTTTGCTTTTTTCTTTTATGTTTAATTGTTAAATTGCATCTTAGAAGTAATTGTTCTTGCATTGTAATTAGGTGCATTCATTTTGTTTGATTGTTTTTGTTTCGTTAATCCATTTAAGGGCATCCAACTTAAAATAAGGTGGGGGATTTCATCACCCTTCCTTGGCCCAAAAATCACCACCGTTCACGTGCGGTTCACCCTAACCCTAATTTAAAATTTGGATAGAAAGATCCTTTAGAGAAGCCTTACATTTGGTTCAAAGGTGTGTTGAATTTTARGAGAACTCGAAATTATTTTCCATAACCGGCGGTTGTTGTTTAAGGAAAGAGATTAAACGGATAAGCCTAAGCGGGTTTTGTGGTTACTTAATTAGGTCATTGCGAGAGCAAGGGGAGCCTCCCACATCCCCACCTCTTACCTGTCTAACTAAAGGAAGTGGTGTAATTCCATGTGAACCTAAAAGGATTCACATTGGTTGAACCACTAGTTTAAGAAACCCAAGGTCTACCCCTAGGTCGTGTGGTTGATTTGTTTGCCTTTAAAAAAAAAAAAAGTGAAAAAAATTAAAAATTCAAATTTAAATTTTAGGAATCTGAATTTGAATTTAAATTTCAAAAAAATTAAAAAAATTCAAATTTGAGTTTAAATTTCAAGATCTAAGTTTGAAATTAAAATTCACAATTTAAATTTCAAATTTCAAAAAAAAAAGAAAAAGAAAAAGGGGTTAAAATAAAATGAATTCAATGGCCAGAGTTTGTGGAATGAGAAATTACTTCTAACCTGAGCCACAAATTGATTGGAACCATATGTCTCAACAACTGAACAAGATTAATGGTATGGCCCAAAGACTTGATAAAGTTCTTGCACGTCGTCAACAAAGTGGCCCATACCCAACTTTGTCATCCTATGCATAATGTTCCATCTATGCAAGCCTGGCCCATCATGTCAACCAAGTAAATGTGGCCCATAGATTTTTCCAACCCAATGCTAACCCATTCTCTAGTCCATATAACCTTGGGTGGGAAAATCAGCCCAACTTCAATTATAGGGCCCAAGTCCAAAAAAAAARCCCTACCAAATATGCACTCTCAGTGGTCTGGAGCCCAAACTCACTAAGAGTACAATGGTTACCATGGGACTCAACCGATTTAATCATGTCAAACCTACACACAGTCCCAACAATATCATCATTCATCTAACTCTATGGCCTAGCAATTTTAGAGGCCACAAGGGCAAAACCAATTCTAGCAGATGCATCATAGGAACCAACTGGTCCAACCTTATCAAACTTACCCACAACCTCCTCAAGTACGTACAATAGATGACCAATTCATGCAACTCCAGACCAGTCCCTTGATAGATTAGAAAGCCAAATAGGACAGCTAGCCGAAGCCTAGGTGAGAAGAGGAGTAGGACAACTATTAAGTCAACTGGTTGTGAACCCTAGAAATCTGCCACCGGATTTTCCTCCATAGCAGATTCAACCACCCCTTAAGAAAGGCTATTATAACCTTAAGAGAGCGGGCAAATTTTAGAGGACCCGGGAGTTAGTGAAGAAGAAAATGAGCAGGAAGACCCTAAGTTGGGGGGAGAAGAAGAAGGGAAGGAAACTTTAGAAGAAGAGCCTATAATAAACCAACTCGTAGTTCCCTTTCYAGTTGCACTCACAGTTGGGCCAGTGCTAAAGAACAAAGAAAGTCACAACGAGGAGAGCCGATAAGTCTATATTAACATCCCGGGCTATGCCAAATTCTTGAAAGAGCTGTATATTCAAATGATAGAGCCACAACCGGCCCCATAAAAAATGATGCACTCAACAAATGTTAGTGCATCTCTCCTAAATCAACTCCCCTAGAATATGAAAGGCCTTAGTGCTCCTCTCATAAGTTGTGTCATCACTAGAATAACCTTTGATTGGGTACTAGTGGATCTTAGGGCCAGTATAAATCTGCTTCCATCCATTTATGATAGGTTCAGGATCGGCGAGTTAAAATCAACCCCAGTAATTCTGCAACTCACTGATTGGTCAATCAACAATCCTCAAAGTATTATTGACAATGTAATGGTCAGGGTAGAGGGTTGTCACTTCCCATTGGATTTTATCCTAGACATGACCCTAACCGAGGATCTGAACTACATCCTGATAATCTTAAGATGTCTGTTTCTAGCAACGGCTGATGCAAACACTAATTGTAAATCGGGAGAAATCGACATTTCATTTGGGGAGTAGAAGGTCTAGTTAAATGTTTTTAGTGCTTTCAAGTATCCAGACCTAGGGAGAGATGGATTCATGGTAGATAGTGGATGACTTTTTAGATGACTTGTCTACCCCTTGGTTTGCCCAATCTAAACCCAGTCTGTGGGAAGATGAAAGTGAGTCGGAGAGTATAGATGGGAACAGTGCGTAAATGTGTCTAGCTGAAGACGTTAAACTTAGCACTGGTTGGGAGGCAATCCAACGTAATTTTTTTTCAGTTAATTTTAGGATTAGAGCTTTTTTTTCCTGAATCAAGACCAAGTGGCATACCTTGAACCCCTTAGGAGAACCCTACTTGTTGTTCCCTTTGGCCCAAATCTTCTTTGCATCATTCTAGTCATGCCATTAGGGACAATGGCATTTAATTTGGGGGTGAGGAAAGAGAGAAAAATTGAAAAAAAAAAAATTGTGAAGCTAAGCCTTTAAAGATGGAGAATTAAAATTTCACTAAAAATTTTAAAATTTTCCATTAAAAGAGATTCCCAAACAGAAAAAGTTAAGGAAACTGATAAAAGAATATTGAATTTTGTACAAATTGGTAGCAAGTGATAGGAGTGAAAATTGGTCTTATTTGAATATTGTTGAAACCGTTCAGAAATAGGAAAATACTCCCAAGTTTGCCCCTGACAGGATAAGAAGAGAAAGATTGAGAAAATTAGACAAAAATTCTTCAAATTATTAGAGATATTGGACTACCTTAAACAGTGCTTGCAAAAAAAAAAAGAGAAAAAGAAAAAATAAAGAAAAAAAAAAGAATAAAAGGTCAATGGACACCTTAGACTTAATAACCGTGTCTCTTCACCTAAGTCAAATGTCGAGATTCACGTCAAACGGAAAAGGGAATGCCAAAGACAATCACCTAACACTTAGTAATAGGGTCTCTTCACTTAAGTCAAATGTCAAGATTCATGTCAAACGGTGGATGATAACAAAAAAATAAGTATACATATCAAGTTCAGGGGTAGAAATCCGTTGTCAGAAATAATAAGAAGAATACTTGTTTGATTTTAAAATCAATCTCATCTTATCAAGACAATTTGCAAATGGAAGGGTAAATAAGATTTTTTAGTCATGTTTCGGTAATATTCAAAATAAGGCAATTTTACCCCTAAAGCCTAATACCGATCTATACAGAGTTTGAGAATGTTGGAATGAGGATGCTTGATTAATTCTGTTAGGGATGACCTTATAATGGGAAAGATCTATATACTCAATGTAATTTTAAGGCTGTATTGCTAAGGGACTAGCAATGTTTAAGTTGGGGGGTGTGATAACTCTGCGTTTTGATGCCTTAAGGGCATTAATTCAGGGGTATTTTCGGCCTTAAAAACTCAAAATATGTCATTTTCCCAGTTAAAATCAATTATGTGACCTTTGAGGGTCTTTGTGCAAATTATGTGGAAAACTAGAAAATTTTCTAGGTTGAAGTGTAGTTTTTGGGAAGCCGGTGTGAAGTCCAACTGAGAGAGGGGGTGTTTTTGTAAAGAACTGAGAATAGGAGGGCGCCTCCTATCTGCTAAACCCAGTTGGCGCCCATCCTATTGTATTACCATGCTCCCCTCTACTTAGCAAACCCTAGGGAGCCTTTTTAACCTAATCCTTTCACTTTTAGCAAACCCTAACTGCCCCTAGGTGTTTAATCTCCACCCTCCACCTCTTTTAATCTCAACCACTCATTTTAGGGCTCTCCTTTATAGCTTTTAAACCTCAGGGTGCCACCTATTCTGCTAATCCTCACCATTCAACCCCTCACCTCCAAATCTCAGCTACTCCCTCCATCTTATATCCTAACCATTCAATCTAGGGTGCCACATGTTCTTTTAATCTTAACCCTTTAACCCTAGATGTACTAATCTACACCCTTCATTTCTAGGTGCCCAAATCTCAGCCCTACATAATATTGGGTGCCATCTCCTTTTATTTTTCAGCCATAGGATCACCTCAAAACCATCCTAACCATCCATTAGAAACCCTAGGGCGTCCCTAACTTTGCTAAAGCCCAGTTGCCGCCCCCATCTTTCTCCCTATTCCCAGTTGTGTCCACCCTTTTCTATAAAAAGGGTCCCATGGGCCTTGTATAAGGGTTGGTGAATTCACCAAGTAAGAAAGAATGCTAATCTTGAGAAGTTCAAGGGTAGAGGAAGAGGAGGATGCCCAAGCAAGAGGAGGGGTTCCTACTTGTAGTTCGCCAACACCACTACTGCCACCTTTGGATTTGAATCCCAACCATTTTTTTTTTTCAGTTTTAGAATTATTTTCTGTTCTTTAATTTCCAGTTTAATTTTTCCTTCCTGCAAATTTATTTTTATTAGATTTAATTTGTGTTTTATTTCTTTTCTACAGATCTGAAATTTGGCTAGGTAAGACGGAAGGCCTAGCTCGAGAAGTTTGAGGGTGGAAGGAGCGATCCAAAAACTGCTACCTTTGATCGGATTTTCAGACTTTTTTATTTTGTTTTTTTGTTTAGTTGTTTATGTTATTTATTTATTTTTATGCACTTGTTATTCTAAGTACTGTTCTAATTTGGTTTTAATGAATTCAATTTTTCTAATTAATTAATTTTATATTTTTGTAACTTCCACTTGCGTTCTCTTCTCTTGGATCTAAGTACGTGATTATTTTTCCCTTGCTTCCCTGTGGATACGACCCGTTCTCACCATTTACTATGTTTATATTTTTTGTGAGAAACAGTAAATTTATAAATGTTTAAACTGGTGTTCCAGATTAATTAACGATGCGCTTCCGGACACACCACCTTTTCATTTTTGTCCTTACAATCAAGTTTAGTAAAATGATCCCACACCCAAGAATTTTTTTTTTCTAGAAGAAGTGGTACAAACTTTTGAGTCAATCTCTAAATTGGTTGGGTGAGATGAAATACCATCATTACTTGAAGGTGTAGGAGAAGGAGATGGATTTATGTTTGTGGTTCTAACTGGATGATTGTTGGCACTTTGACTTTGACTCTCTGGCATTGTATTGTTATCACCCGTACTTGACATATATAAGATAAATAAAAAAATACATGTGTAATTAGAAAAAATAAACATATGATTTAAGCTAAAAATCCGAATTCTCCATAAAATCAGAAAAAATAGACAATGATAAATAAAACAATACATGTTAACACCCATACTTGACATAAAATCCGAATTCTCCAAACAATGAAAAATATACTAAAGTAAACATTCATTCATTTAAAGTTCTAAATTCTAACAATCCAAAAAAAAATCATTCAAGCTTAAATGAAAAATACAAACAACATTCATTCATTCTAAACATACAAAAAAAAAACCTAAAAGAGGTGGAGTGAGAGGTGGYGATTTGCTAGTGCTAGACTGGTTGCTGGTTGGTGGTTGCTGACTTACTGTCGGCTGTCGCCTAAACTCTGAAATGAGAGAGAGTGAGAGAGATGAGAGACTAAGAAAGATGAGTGACTATCACTGAGTTTGAGAGAGTAACTGAGAGAGGTGAGAGATTGAGAGAGATGAGTGATTGAGACTGAGAGAGATGAGACTGAGTGAGTGAGTGTTGAGTGAGAGAGAGAGAGACTGAGAATAGTGAACAGAGAACTAAGAGAGATGAGAGATTGAGAGGTCGGAGCCCGGAGGTTGGAGGCTGTCGGTCGGTTTGGCCCGTTGAGGAAGAAGAAGAAGAGAGCTGAGAGAAAGTGACTAAGAGTCTGAGAGAGAACTGAGAGTGAGAGACAACTAGCGTGTCGGTCAGAGGCCATCGGTTGGAGGCTTGGAGCCCAGAGGTCATCGAATGTTGGTTGGAGCCCAGAGGTTGTCAGTTGGTCTGGCCCATTGGGGAAGAAGAAGAAGAGAGATGAGAGAAAGTGACTGAGAGTCTGAGAGAGAGAACTGAGAATGAGAGACAATTGGTGTGTCAGTCGGAGGCTGTCGGACGTTGGTCGATGCCCGAAGGTCGTTGGTCGGTCTAGCCCGTTGGGGAAGAAGAAGAAGAAGAGAGGTGAGAGAAGGTGACTAAGAGTCTGAGATAGAGAACAAAGAGTGAGAGATGACATGTCGGTCGGAGGCTCGGAGCTCGGAGGCCGTCGGCCGTCGATCGATGCCCGGAGGTCGTTGGTCGGTCTAGCCCGTTGGAGAAGAAGAAGAAGAAGAGAGGTGAGAGAAAGTGACTAAGAGTCTGAGATAGAGAACTGAGAGTGAGAGACGACGTGTCGATCAGAGGCTTGGAGCTCAAAGGCCGTCGGCCGTCGATTGATTAGGGAAGAAGAGAGATGAGAGAATAGAACTGAGAGAGGGAAAGGGAAAAGGCCGATTAGGTTAAAATCTAATCCTTTATTTGATTTAAAAAAATATAATAAATAAATTATACACTATATAATAATATAATATATATTATTAGTATATACCGGTCAATTCGGTTAATCGCTATTTTTTTAAAAGGTTAATTGAAATAAAACAGAAATTATCAGTTTTTAATAATATCAAACCGAAACGAAACCGACCGATTCTGTTAACTGCTTTTTCGATTCAGTTTCAGTCGATTCGGTTTCTCAATTCTTTTTGCTCACCCCTAATGTGAGGAATAGATATGGACTCATTGGTTTTTTCTCATTTTTTTTCGTTAGCCGGATTCGTTCATTATGTACTTATATAATAGCCATATGATGTTTTTTATGGTTCAAGATTAGATTTGATCAATGCAAACTCGATTCCGTGAGAGTCATACTATAATGACCTCAAAGTCGGGATGGATAGTGTAGGCCCATAGGGGTGTAAAAGGATTGATCCGAAGTCCAATTCTATATTCTCTTATACAGATTGTCCCATTTTAAATCTTCAAATTTGATCGGATCGTATAATAAGATCCAATCAGGAATCGGATCACCCCTATATATTTATGCTAGTTATTTATTTATAAATATATTATTTATATTATATTATTATAAATTTATTATATTATTTATTTTTTTTACAAAACATATGATAAAAATAATTGAAAAGATATTTATATTTTTTTTGTTTTTCTTTATTTAAATTATTATATTATATTTTTCTTTTAATAAGTTATTTATTTTTTTAATAATCAAATCAGATCTTCATTGCCTCATTGAATTTATCTTTGGTTTTTTTGATAGATGACACCATGGGGCTTTGTTTTATTATTATTGATGGTATAGGGAAAATTGTATGGATGCAATTTGGATCGGGTTGGGTTGAATAAGTGTTCAAATCTGATGGAACCAAACTCGGATCCGAGCCCAATGCAGTCAAAATTACCCTAGAGACTTGGAGAATGGAGAGCTTTGTTAGGGTTCTCACGGAGTGCCCCAAATGAACCCGTTTTGGGGGTTCTGTCTTGAGTTCTAGAAGGTGCTCACTTGACCGCCACAGATTTATTTATAAGCGCAAAATTATATAAATAGAAGGGGAAGGGAGTAAATCATTTCTCGCTCTGCGTGGTCGGGTTCGAGCTAAAAAATCCTCTAAAACCCTAGAACCTCTAAAACCCTATACCAATCGTCTGGAGTTAAGGGATGGCGACTTCAGTTCTTCTCAGGTCTTTGAGGCGTTCAACGCCTTCTCTTTCTTCTCGTGGATGCGTAAGTTTTCTTCTATTCGCTCTCTACATACGTTGATTCTTTGTTTCTCTCATCTTTCAGTAGATTTTGAGATGTTGGTGCCTTTTTTCCTGAACGTAATCCTCTTCTTTGGTGATTGAAACTCTATCTTTTGTATTTATAAAGGCTTGGGTTGCGTTCATTTCTGGTGATTGCCGCGATCTGGAAGTTGGTAGTCATGTAGAGGATTGAGATTTATGATCGTTTAGGTTGCAGATACAAATTTCGGTGCTATGGGTTAATTGTTTGAGGCTCTCAATACATATAGATTTGATCTGATTATGTTATATAATTTTTGCCGTGGTATCCGTCTTTCTTTTATTTCCGCCGTGGTTTTTCTGTCTTCCTCCACTTGTGTTTTACAACATATCATGTTGTGGGGTTTTACTTGTTTGGTCCATTTTGGTTTTATCTTGAATTTCTTACTAGTCTCTGGTATGATTATCAGTTTCCTTTTGAGACTTTAATAAGCTTCCGCTCGTTTACGTTGGTTTCGAAAGAAATAATTTATGATGCTGGTTTTGAAAGAAATGGTTTGTGTACTGCGTCATGCTACCTGTCAATTCAGACTTCATAGTTGAGGAGAAAATTGTTTTTGCTTTTGCTTCTTACTACACTTTGTTGCGATGATAGTGATGTGGATGTCTTGGTAATTGTGCGTTCCAGACCTGGATTACACTTGTGTGCCAAATAAGTGTAGCTTTATGATCTTTTTAATTATTCTTTCTAGGAAGATATAAGTGTCAATGCCATGCCATATTTTGTTTCATGAAATCATGTATTTTGTATTTTCATCTTGGCTTACTTGCTTTTGATGCTAATTACCCTTTAGCAAATTTGATTTCTGTACTTTTACATTTTATTCTGTTGTCCCATTTATTATGTTCGTTCTTGCATTGCAATTGGTGAAAATGCATGTTAAAAGAAAAAGGTAGAAATCTCTAGGGGTGACGGTTGTATTTTAAATTCTGTTTAATGAGTTACCGTTTCCAAGAAAAAAGAAAAAGGTAGAAATAATGACCATAAGATTTTGTAATTGGTTTCATTTGATGACATCTGTGCTTGGTCTGTCTCATGGCATCATTATGAAATTTTACTAGTTGGCTGTAATTATTATGGAATATTAGGCTTGAGCTTTGTATTTATATATCTAGTATTTGTGTTGTAAGTTTTAACTGGTCTAATGAATAACAAAGAAGCTGGCAATGAATGATTAGATCTAATTTGTTGTGATTTTTATGATTTTACTTCTTAGATGTCATTGTATGCTTTAAACTTCAGAATGCTTCAGTACCAATTATGAACCTTTCAATTTATGGTTGCTTATTGCAAGCAAAGGAGTGCTGCAGCTGATTTATCTGTGTTTTACCATTAACAACAATATGTATATTCTTCTAGGGCCAAATTTCTATGAAATTAAGTTGGTTCTGTATTAATGTGCTCTTCCATATTGTGGGTGCCTGTTGCAGTGGACTGGCAATGCCAATGTGTCGTGGGCCAACTCTCCTTTGGGTTTCAAATTGGCAAGTTTGTGTAGACCATTCAGGTGCTTGTTATGGGTTTTGGCACTGCAATATTTTTAATTATTCTCTAATCTTGTCAACTGAAGAGATTTTTGTTATGATCCAGCTCAAGACCTGCCGGGAATGATGTTATTGGTATTGACTTGGGAACCACCAACTCATGTGTTGCAGTCATGGAAGGAAAGGTAATTTTTTTCTTGAAACATTTATTAGATTTCCTGGCATCCTGAAAGTTTAGTCTGTTTTGGTGGATCTTTCTGTAAATGCTACTTGCATTGATTGCAGAATGCAAAAGTAATTGAAAATTCTGAAGGAGCTCGAACAACACCATCTGTGGTTGCCTTCAACCAGAAAGGTGAACTTCTTGTGGGAACTCCAGCCAAACGTCAGGCTGTTACAAACCCAACAAACACAGTTTTTGGAACTAAGCGTCTTATTGGGAGAAGGTTTGATGATCCCCAGACACAGAAAGAAATGAAAATGGTTCCATACAAAATTGTAAAGGCCCCTAATGGAGATGCTTGGGTTGAAGCTAATGGACAGCAATATTCACCAAGCCAGGTTGGGGCTTTTGTTCTGACTAAGATGAAAGAAACTGCAGAATCGTACCTTGGAAAGACTGTTTCTAAGGCAGTGATTACAGTTCCAGCATATTTCAATGATGCACAGAGACAAGCAACAAAGGACGCAGGGAGAATTGCTGGACTAGATGTACAAAGAATTATTAATGAGCCTACTGCGGCAGCACTTTCCTATGGCTTAAATAATAAAGAAGGTCTCATAGCAGTCTTTGATCTTGGTGGTGGGACTTTTGATGTTTCTATCCTTGAAATCTCAAGTGGTGTTTTTGAGGTATATTTTTCCCTTCCTCTGGTTGAGAATTTTATTCCTGTTTATTTCTCTCAACTAATTCCCCTACTTTCAGGTTAAAGCAACCAATGGAGACACATTTTTGGGTGGGGAGGATTTTGACAATGCCCTTCTAGAATTTTTAGTCAGTGAGTTCAAGAGAACTGAGGGGATTGATCTTTCAAAAGACAGGCTTGCTCTGCAAAGGCTTCGAGAAGCAGCAGAGAAAGCTAAGATAGAACTGTCATCAACATCCCAGACTGAGATCAATCTGCCATTTATCACAGCTGATGCATCGGGTGCAAAGCATTTGAACATCACGTTGACCAGATCAAAGTTTGAGAGTCTGGTGAACACTTTGATTGAGAGGACCAGAAACCCATGTAGGAACTGTCTGAAGGATGCTGGCATATCTGTCAAGGAGGTGGATGAGGTTCTTTTGGTTGGAGGGATGACACGTGTTCCCAGAGTACAAGAAGTAGTTGCAGAAATCTTTGGTAAGAGTCCAAGCAAAGGGGTAAATCCAGATGAAGCAGTTGCTATGGGAGCTGCAATTCAGGGCGGTATCCTTCGTGGTGATGTCAAGGAGCTGCTTCTCCTGGACGTCACTCCTCTGTCACTTGGTATTGAAACTCTGGGTGGTATTTTCACCAGATTGATTAACAGAAATACAACCATTCCCACAAAGAAGAGTCAGGTTGGTCTATGTTCTGCATTTTGGCTTCTCAGAAAATTTTGATGGATTGTTTATTATAGACATTGAGTTTGTTTTTAAAAAGTACCTTGGTTCTGTTCATTATAATAGACATTGAATT
>NW_010729328.1:554760-581275 GCF_000365185.1 Nelumbo nucifera
CATAACTAGATTTTAAATAGTTAAAATAACGAAATTATGTAATAAATTAAAAAAAAACTCTTCAAAGTAGAAAAATAATTATAACATAATATTGAAATTAATTATAATTTAATATATTAGAAAATCAATAATGAAATTATGTAATAGTAGTATAAATTATGATTTTATGGATAATTAAATTYGATAAATAATTAATATTTTAAAATTTAAATATTTTACATATTATTTAAGTATTTAAAGCATTAAATATTTTAAATAATAACTTGGTTGAATTAGGAAATTTTTGAACCAAAGTCGACCTAAAATACTAGAAAACCAACGAACTCGGGTTGAGTTGATTGGGTTTGTCGGTTGCACCAGTTTGATGAATAAACCTAACAGAAATTAATTATTTTATTTTTGTAAAAATTTATTAGAAGTGGTATATAAAATATGAATAATTATTAATTATTTAAAAAGTTAAAAAATATAAAACCATAGTTGTCAAGGCGATTAGGTGAGGCTAGGGGACCATGGGGCGCCCAGGCGCCTAGCCACCTAGGCGACGCCTAGGTGATGGAATCTATAAATATATTAATTTATAGATTTCTATACTTTCTAAAGGACCTAAACTATTTTATAAGGTATATTTGTTTACCAGCTACAAATTGTACTAAGCATAATCAATAAAATCTTTCATATAAGTATAATTTTCATGTGAAAACATAAAAATTAAACATTTGAATTAAAAGAAATAAAAAATCAAACAAGTGGGCTGATAAAAAAATATGCAATCAAGTAAACTAGTAAAGTGAGAGAAAAAGTCGATTAACATGGCAAGTTTCAAGTTGGCAACACTAAAAAAGTCGACTAACATGGCAAGTTCCAAGTTGGCAACACTAAAAATGTAAACTAGTAGATAGTACTATACCTTTTGGATGATTGAGTGTTGATCTTGAGTATTCTTTTTTCTACAACTTTAGTTTCAATAAGAAAATAAATTAAAAGAATTAATTAATCAATAAAAAATCAACCTTATCATTAATAAATGGAAGAAGCACTACAACAAAAAATATTCATAAGAATTCAATGCATACCTTGGTTGATGCTTGGTACTTTAAGAAATAATAAGATGAAACTATGAAATTTAAAGTCATTAAACCATTAAAAAATAAAAAAGCATAATAGCATATAATGAATAAGTATAAAACTAAACTATAAATCATCATTCATCTCCAATTCTCCACAATTCCACAAAAAATAAATATAAAGTTTAAAACTTCAAATGTATCATAGATAATACAATCCTTGAATGCACCAACATCATTAGCACCATAATCAACATTTTCATCCTCATCATCATCATCATCATCATCATCATCATCATCATCATCTTCTTCAATATCAATATCTTCTTCTTCATCTTCATTATCTTCCATACCATTGTCCCATATCTGCTATTCTTCTTCTTCTTGAACAATTTTTGCCTTTATCTTGTCTTCTAGACTCACCTCTCCTACGACCACCTCTACCTCTACTTGGACTTCCACTTGCATTTCCACGTCCATGTCCACTTCTCCTTGGCCTATTCGACACCCTTCGAGGATTTTAGATGCTCTTAATACTTTATCAACTTGAGTTCATATAAGATCACACCCTTTATGGACCAAGTCATTTGAGGGGTCTTTCCCAGTCAACCACTCACTGGTTTCATCTACATTATCAAAGCAAATAGGGTCAAAATGCTTTGGATTTGCACGTCTTGTTGTAAATCTTTCTCGGAAGCATTAGGTTGTATTGAACAAATACAAGATCATTGAGCCTCTTCTGATCAAGCCTATTCCTCTTTTTTTTTGTATGAATCTACATTCACAACAAAATAAGAAAAATTATAAAAATAAGCATCTTAAGTTCTTAGCTTTCATAAATAATTTTATTACAAAATCAAACATTAGGTCCATTACTTAGAACTTATATGCTCAAAAGTGCTCCAGTTGCGCTCATAAGCAAAAGAAGTGCATATAAGACTTAATATGCGTAATGCAATACGCCTAAGGTTTAGGGTGCAAAGTCCATAACTATGCCACCAATAAGCTAAAATAGAAAAAAATGAATTAAAACAATATAAATTTAAAATAACCGAAATAAAATATAAGTTTCAAGAAAAGAGAGCTTATATTACTTGGTTGCTTCATTTCGCGTTGCCTAATTGCTAATTCTTTAGACAAAGCACCACGAGCATGTTTATACTCTTCCAACTGATAAGAGATCTTGTCTTGAATTTCAATATCACTGACCATTCTCTTAATGCAATCTAGAAAGCCCATTTCAAACTTTCCAACCGATGCTTYATCTTGTGCTTTAGCCTTATAATAAAGGGTTGGATTAAGAAAAAAACCATCAAGGTGCAACGAATGTTGCATCATATTAGTCCAATGCCTATAAAAAGTGTCTAAAATGGGTTTATATTCCCTTTCTTTCCCACTAAAATTTTCTTTTATTTTTTTCTCTTGTTCGCTCCATTTCATAGTGGGTTTTTCCACACATTGTGGGTTTTTCATCACCATCAACCAAATGCAAAACCTCCACAATCGGTTGAGCAACCAAAAGAGCAACTCTTACATTTTTCCAAAACCCAACAGAACGAACAGTGCTTGATGCTCTTAGTCCATCTGATTTGTTAGCCCATTTACTGTTGTTCCACACATCACCAACAAATAAAGCACGCAAGGGCTCCTTGAAAGTATACAAACTCTGTAAAGTTAGAAAAGAGGTAGCAAACTTTGTGACCGCACATCGTACAATATATCTTAGAGTTCTCCATACTGTATCTTTTGACAATCTTGTCAATGTAAGTAGACTAGGATAATCCTATTATCCTTTTCGATCTATCTCTATATAATCAAAGACCCAATATATAGGAGGCTTCTCTAAGATATTTCATGGAGAATTGCTATGAAATCCACACTTTCACCGTAGTTAACATTCCTACATCATTCCCAATGAGTAAAATGTGATTTACATACAGAACCAAGAACGTAACCTTATCTCCCACTGTCTTCCTGTAAACACTGGGTTCATCTGGATTTTGCTCAAATTCAAACTGTTTAGCGATAGGGTCAAACCGGATGTTCCAACTCCTAAAAGCTTTCTTAAGTCCATATATGGATCGGTTGAGTTTACATACCGTGTGCTCCTGACCTGTAGCTATAAAACCTTGAGGTTACTGCATATAGATATTTTCAGTAAGATCTCCATTCAGGAACGCGGTTTTGACATCCGTTTGCGAAATCTCGTAGTCATGGTACGTTGCTACAGCTAACAGGATCCTAATGGATTTAAGCATAGGCACAGGCGAAAAAGGTTTCCTCATAATCAATTCCCTCTTTCTAAGTGTACCCTTTCGCCATAAGATGAGCCTTGTAGGTCTCTACTAGAGTTTAGAATCCATTGGTCTCCATTGAGTCCATCTCAGCTCTCATGACATCTACCCACTTTAAGGAATCTATGTCTAATATAGCTTTCGAATAAGTCATGAGATCTTCCTCAATGGTTATGGCTTCCACCAAGTAACTTTCTTGGTCATAGCCGTAATGAACTGGAGGCCTGGAAACCCGGGTAGATCTTCTAGGTTGGTTATTTTTTGGAGCTGGTGGGACATCTCCCATTACGCCTGGGCTCTCCTCATTAAGAACAATTTCTGGGTGATGATTATCCAAGATGYAATCTTCCTCTAGGAAGTGGGCATTTCGACTGCAAATCACTTTTTGCTCTTTTGGATCATAGAACAAGTAACCTACAAAGCCTTTGGGGTAACCTACAAATAGGAAATGACTGGTCTTGGATTCCAATTTGTCAGYACTAGTTCTTTTAACAAGTGCTAGACAACCCCAAATCTTCAATTGTCTTACACTTGGTTTCATACCAGTCTATAGCTCATATGGAGTTTAGGGCTGTTCATAAGAAGGCCCAACCCGACCAAACCGACCAACCCGGACCGACCCAACCCGAGTCGGCCGGGTTTTCATCAGCACGGGTCGGTTTTGAGTTGTGCAAATTCCTAAACCAATGATTCGGGTCGGTTTCAGTTTTCACACAAGAAAACCGAAACCGACCCGGACCGACTTAGTTCCTAGTTCAAACATGAAGTTCCAAAGCCCATTAGGCCACCTAGTTTTTGAATGGTTGCAAGAAACTTTGGATTAGTGAATAGTGATTAATGAACAACTTTTGTGATTAACTTTTCATTTAAATTTTATCATAGGAGATWGCTGAAATGATGTTCAATTTATGACTGTTTTTAAAATTAGCAAGATTTTATCACAGGGATGAACTTAGAACCGAAACCGACCCAACCCGACTCAAACCGACCAGGTCAGTTTTGCTTAACACTGGGTCGGTTTCGGTTTCTATGTCAGGCAACCTGACCAGGTCGGGTCGGTTGGAAAAACCACAGCAAACCGACCTAACCCGACCCGTGAACAGCCCTAATGGAGTCTTAGGAACGGATGTAGGTAACTCTAAGTGGACGAGAAGTGGTCGAACCATATATAATAGAGTTCGATTTCTCCTCTCTGACACACCGTTTAATTGTGGTGTAGCAGGAGGAGCTAGTTGTGATACAACCCCATTTTCTTTTAAGTAGTCATTGAATTCGTCAGAAAGATACTGACCGCCTTGATTTGATCGAAGGGTCTTAATTTCTCTCATTAACTATTTCTCGACTTCTTGTATGAACTCTTTGAACTTTTCAAAGGATTTATGACCGCTATCCGCAAGAGTACGGAGTCGTGCAAGTAATATAGTAAGGAGTACAGAATCATTCCCACGAGGAATGAATTATTTAGCCACCTATTAATTTCTTCTCAACTTGTTTAAAGCAATAATCAATTGGGTTTGCGAATTAAGGAATTTAAACTAGCACTACTGATTAAGGAAATTAAAGGACAAAATGAGAACTTGAACCAAATCAATAACAAAGTTGCTAGGGAATAATCCTATCACAATCATCAAGGTTCAATCATCAATAAAATCTCACGAAGGTTGTCATATTACATAGTGTTTCCTAAAAGCACTAGTCGATTAGCTAAACCTATGTTCAATTAAATGGAATTGCGATCAATGAATTCTCATTCTTTTAATCGATATCCCCTTTGCATAAACACAAGCTATCAATACACCTATACGGAAATCCTATCAACAATTGATATCTCTACCTAATTATTTGCTGAATAAGTGTTATTAGTTCCACCTCAATTATCATCTCTCGATGCATAATCTTGATCAAGGAACGATTCATTGGTGATCAACCAATGACACATAATCAGCACAAATAACACAATATAACAAGAACCTCATCGGTTTTATTAATGAATGAAATTCAATGCATGATCAAGCATTAGTCTCTAACAATAAAAACCTAGACCTTCATGATATAATTAAGAACAAGCAAAATACCCTAATTACTTTCAGATCAAACCACTCTTAATGATAAGAAGAGTCACTGCATACAAGAATTGACAGAACCGATTCAGCCCTCAAATCTTTAAGCTATCCTACTGAGGTGAAGTCAGTCTTGGGTTGGTGAAACCCTAATCTATGAGCAGCCTCTCTCAAGCGCAGCCCACCCTATCTCTAAATGACAAATCCTATATCTCTATCAGAATTTACTCACCAAAGATGCATTAAGAACAAGAATTCGCAGGTCATCAATTCATGTATGAATGATTGCTAATCGAACCATGCAATTTATCTCTAAAATGCATTCAGTCCATTTCTTGATTAAATGTCTAATTACCTAACTCTTTCTCAAGAAATTAAAGTAATCATAGATGCAAGAACAATTCGGCCAAGATTGTTCTATAAATTAAAACCTAATCAAGAATCCCAAGAACAAATCATAYTCAATCGGATCTGCTAAAAATTAATTACAAATCAGAATTAAAACTCATCATGGTTCGCATAAAGAAAGAAAGAAGWAAGATTCAATAGAGAAACCTCAAGAAACCCTAATCGAATCTAGGTTAGCAAACTGCAAAACAAAAGAGGAAGACAACTTATGAATCTTGCATCAATCTTCAATCTCCTTGCTGTGATCCTTCTCCTTTAGTTCGCATTCAGCAACCTCCTCCTCTCCCTAGCAATCTTCTTCTTCAATTTTCTTTTAGGGATCGAACTCCCATCTCTTCTCTTTCTTTTCTTTTTATATTCTTCAAGTTCTCATGTGTGTGGGAGAGTGGTGAATTCCCAGATGAAAACTTGCAGGCTAAGGAATTGCTCCAGCACGTCAACAGTCCGGTTGTAGATAATTCGGGCCCGATTTTGACATCGATTCAGTCCGTATCTATCAAAACTCAAAACATGAAAGTTGTATAACTTTTCCTTATCTTTCCAACACATCTTGAATCATCTCAATCGGAGTCCGTATGGAAGAGTTATGCCCAAATTACCACGCGGCGCCGAAACTATCTAGAATTACCCGCTTAGCCTTCTTTTCCACTTAACGCCTCCTTTCATGTCCTAAATCGAAATATAAGAATAATGAGTCCATTTAGGTACTAAATAAGTATAAAAGACTACATATTAAGAGATAAAAATATGATAATTTTCATTCTCATCAATTTAGACTTGTCTCATTAGGCACACGTAACCATATCGAGAATAGTCATCGGTAAAGGCTATGAAATAAACGTGTTGGTTACATGTCCTAACATTCAGGGGACCACATACATCAGTATGTATCAGGTAAAATGTGCTTGTAGATCTTTCAGGCTTTCCCGTAAATGGTCGCTTCATCATCTTACCCTAAAGGCAAGGTTCACAGGTTGGAAGATCTTCTATAGTTAAAAAATCCAAAGGACCATCATTTACTAACCTTGTGATACGATTTATGTTGATGTGGCCAAGTCGGTAATGCTACAGGTACGTGGGATTAACTGTATCATGAGTTCTCTTCTTGGGGATTATTTCTGACATAGTTTCGGTAATGTTTGTTTGTAGAGAAGGATGGAGAACATAGAGACTATTCTCAAGTTCTCCGTATGCGAGGAATTTGTTATTCCGTTTAATAGTAATCACATTACTAAATAAGATAGAATAACCATCCAAACACAATTTTGAGACATGAATCAATTTTTTTCTTAAATTATGTATGAAAAGAAAATCTTTAAGTACAATTGTTCCTTCTCTGAAAACTAGTTCTACAATTCCTATGGTTGTAGTTGCAACTGTTACAGAAGTCCCCAAGTAGAGCGTCACTTCTCCGTCACTCAGTCTTCTGCTTATCTTGAACCCTTGCAGTGAGTTACACACATGAGTTGAAGCCCCAGAATCAATACAACAGGAAGCAGAAGTGATCAACAAATTGGTTTCTATGATAAAATATTTGAAATTACCTTGCTTCTTAGTCTCCAAATATTGAGGACAGTTCCTCTTCTAGTGGCCGGTCTGTTTGCAAAAGTGACAGACATCTGATGCTTTGTCCTTCTTTTGATTTTTTGGTTTGCTAGTCTTCTTCTGAGGCTTTTTCTTTGCCCTCCTCTTCTTCTTACCCGAATTGCCACGTTCAACAAGCATGGCTATCGGTTTATCCTTCTTGATCAGTTCTTCAGCCCTCTACAACATATTGTTGAGTTCTTGAAGGCTAACATTTAGAGCTTATTCATGTTGTAATTCATGATAAACTGATTGAAGGAGGGAGGMAAGAAATTTAGGATGGCATCAACCTTGGTGACATGATCTAGCCCTGACCCGAGTGCCTCTAGTTCATTAATGTAACCCATAATCTTGAGATAATGGTCATGAACCATCTAGCTCTCGGTCATTTTTGTGGTCATGAACAACTTCAAGACCTTCTGACGAGTAGAACGATTATACTYTTTATACATTGTCCTCAGACTATCCAAGATATCCTTAGACATTTCGATCTGATCGAAGTATCTCTGTATCGGATTGTCGAGGGAGGCTATGATGTAGCACCGGACAAGAGAATTATTATCTTCCCATTCTTGATATTCCTTCCTACGTGCCTCAGAAGCCCTATCACCTGGATGATTTGGAGCAGGGTTCTAAGCAACGTTGTCCAATTTTTCAGACGTTAATACCAACATAAGGTTACGGTACCAGTCATCATAATTTGGGCCCTTAAGTTTGTTATCGTCCAACATCTTGGCGAATTGTCCATTTTCCATTTCTGATAAAAGGCAAGGCAGATTATTAGTCCACAACCTAAATTGATTCATGTTTTCTACATAGATATGGCTTTTAATCTATGTTCCATTTTCATTTATTCATCTCTGAGATTTCCCTCCTATCTTAGTGACGGAGACTACGTACTATGTCTCTGGAAATGTGGGAAACCACATACAGTGCATGGAGTAAACTGTTTCAGCTACATAACCCCACCACCTTTTGTGAAGGATCTCATCCACTCATTTTATGAGTATTCACTTTGGCCTCTATTAGACAAGGTTCATAACCATTTTAGGTTAAACCTTTTTGTCTAGTAAGTGCTCACCCATCATGTTCGTGAACGCCAAGGTACCGTTGAGAGAGTCTTCCATTTTAGGATAGACCCCTCCTACATCGGTCTATGACGCCCCTATCATCTCATGCAGCAATCTAACTGATTGCATTAGCAGATGGATAACCCAATTTTATGGTGCATCTCCACCCACCAATACAACCAACCTTCATACTAATGAAGGAATGCCTTTAGAGAATTCATCATATGAAATTCTCTATCACATGCACTTATATTTGATGGAGGGAACGAAAACCCCCTAGATCTTATTTAGGTCAAACCAAAGTGCCTCCCACTAGCTTTCATAAAGCCAGATTCAAAGTGGGCCCAAAACRGCTAGGGTTCCGAGGTGTTCCTCTTGAGGAGAAACTGAAGTGGGCCCCACTGAGAAATGAAGATCATCCAATGATCTTAAGGAAACCATGGTAGTGATGTGCATTCAGCCATGGTGTTCAAAAGAGCCACTATCGAATCAGCATGGGCCAAGTGCTTATGGCCCATGTTCGTAGCACATCACACATCCATACATTACATGCATGAAATTCATAATTGATCCAATCAATTAAATAACTGTAAAACCCATAAATAAAGCCCATTTAATTCCATACTATTACCAATTAATATTATCTAGGTATATGGGCTGAACTACAAAAAGCAGTATGGCCCATATAGCAATTATGCTAAATTGGGCTAAAGTAGATTTAACAGGTTAAAACTGGGTTTTACAGATGTGGGCCGAATTGCATCTTGCAATTAACCATCAATCCCTCGGCCCATGAAGGAAATTTTAGGGCTGAGAATAGCCCCCATCGAACCACAGATTCGGTCCAACCAGTTTGGTCCAATCTGGTTCGATTGGGTCTAGGGTTTGATGTTTAATTCAAGATTCAATTCAAGAAAATTATATGAAATTAAACAACTGATAGATGACATTCAAGAATCAGTAATCAAACAAAAAGGGGGGCTTTTCGCAAGGCTGCAACCCTGTAAAACAAAAATCAGTTCGCAGTATGCAGTTTCCAAAACTGCAAATCGCAGACCGCTGAACTCGAATCTGTGAAATTATCTCCTTTGCGCTTTCAGCTTCGTTTTTGAATGAAGTAAAAATAGAAAAACCTAATTTCTCTATTAATATTACATCAGATTCGAATACCTATACATTCCATCTAAAATTAAAAAATAAAATTAATTACAGACCAAGTTCTAGCTCCATGACCATACCAGCCACTAGACCTGTTCATGGGCCGGGTCGGGCCGGGCTTTCACTCTGTATTAACAGAATTTTCTAAGGCCTGAGCTCGAGCCTGACCCGACCATTGGGCCTACAACTTGGGCCCGAGCCCGACCCTCATAAAAATCCCGAAGAGGCCCGAGCCTGAAATTTAATCCATACTGTTAGCGGATGAATAGATAGAGAGAGAGATTATAAAGAAAAGAATAAACAAATGAATATGTTAAATTATAAATATATATTTTAATAAATATTATATTATTTATATATTTTATATAATATATAAAATACATATTATATATTTTATAAAATATATAATGTTGAGTCGGGCCAGGCTTTTTTGACAAATCCTGAGCCCGGCCCGAAACACAGTTGGGCTTACTGTGTTAGGCCCGAGTTCAGGCCCGCATGCCTAACTACATGACCAAGCCCGACCAGGGTGCAGGCTGGGCCATCGTGCTACCCGGCCCATGAACAGGTCTACCAGCCACCCTCTCCCCAACAGCCACCGATGGTAGCTGACCAAATCCCTTGTATCCCAGAAAGAGAAAAGGATTGAGTTTACCCCCTGCCATACCCCCACTCTCAGTTATTGCCCGCATTGGTAAAAGAAGGGTACTTGAGTTCGTTGACATGGAAACCGCCGCTGGAACCTAAGCCAAGAGGGTACGATGAGAATGCCTACTGTGCCTACCACCAAGGCCCAGGGCACGTGACCGATAGGTGTTGGCAACTCGAGTATGTAGTTCAAAGGTTGATTGGCAATGGACACATCACCTTTCAAGTAAAGCAACCGAAGCAACAACCAATGGGGATCACTAGAAATCTCATGCCACTACATGAAGTAGGACCAAGCAATAGCATTCATTGCATCGAAGAAGATAGGCAGTTCATGGACCCCACAATGTTGATTGTTCCTACAGGGACCCTACCTACAGTACCAGTGCCATGCATTCAACCACCTTTTGACACCATTTGCACTATTAAACCTCCCTTCTGCATCCTAGTCCCTTCTACACAGTCTACTAATAAACCTTTCACCCCTTCCACTGTATCCAATGACAACCTCCCATAAAAACCCTTTGTCATTTCCTACCCGGAACTTTGTAGAGAAAATTCATCCAAGGTCCCATGGAATTATTACACTGAGCCTTTGGTGGCACAAGAAGATCGAATTGACCCAGAACATAGAGCCCTATTAAGATCTGGAAGGTTCCTGCCCCCAAGGCAAGTGACTGGGGAAGTGGATAAAGGAAAAGCCAATATAGGGGAAGAGCCAGATGAAGAGAGCAAAGTCAAGGAGAATGATGATTTTCTAAAGGCCATCGAAAAGTCTCGATACAATGTAGTGGATCAACTAGCAAAAATACCTGCACAGATTTCAATACTTGGGTTGTTACTATCTTCAGAACATCATAGGAACTAGGTTATGGAAGTTTTCAAGAGGACTCTTGTCCTCCCAAGTATAGAACCAGAAAGGCTAGCACAGATGGTCGGCATGATTCTGGCTCCTCGAGTCATAACCTTTTCAAATGATGAGATCCTAGTAGATGGTGTTACTCACAATCTTCCGTTGTATATCATAGTGACTTGCAGAGGAATGAGGGTTCGTACTGTCTTTGTGGATAATGGGTCCGGTTTAAATGTTTGCACTCTTGGAACACTACAAGCACTCAGAATGAGTATACATGATGTGAAGAAGAGACCCATTGCAATAAGGGCCTTTGACAATTCAGTTAGGCCAAATTTGGGAGATGTAACACTTAATGTGAATGTTGGAAAGGTTACTTATCAGATTCAGTTCCAAGTTCTAGACATTCAAGCATCTTTCACYCTATTACTAGGGAGACCTTGGCTTCATTCTACTGGAGTCATGCCATCTTCCCTCCACCAGAGATTAAAGTTGGTCCATGATAATGAACTCATCACAATCCTTGAGGATAGTTAGATTGCGCCAGGTACAAAATCATTAGTTCAACACTTGAAGGAAGGTCTAGGTTTCTTCTCTTATTAGTTTGAAGAAGTGAATACCATTGAGAAGGTTCAAGAGGCAAAGAAAGTTCAAGGAAAGATAGCACCACCCCTCCGAATGTTGGCTCATATGAATTTTGGCCCTAACAAAGGGTTAGGTATCAAGCAACAAGGGAGATTGAACCCTAATAAGGCTAAGGRATCTCTCCCTCGATTTGGAGTGGCTATAAACCTGATGAACATGACTTATTAGGCCCACGAGGCGGGAAGAAGAAAGGTGCACCTCTTTCAACACCACTCCATTTTGCCAAGTCCAATAACCCAACAACCATGCCTAAGCCAACACCAACCCCTCAAGTCAGCCCTGAAAACCCCTTTGACATCCCAGACATTTCACCACTTTTTTCTTGAATACCAAGAAGATTGGAAGGACATCGACTCATCATCAAAGGCACTCGATTGGGGCAAGGTGGAAGTCACTATCGGACCAAAGGTAATTGATGAACTCGAAGATCATGCCATTTGGGAATCCTTGGATCGGGATGTATGTATGATAGGAGGTGAATTCATGGAAGACCCTGCTCAGTCAATTGTCCCTTTGCAAGAGCCTATTCGTAACTGGATGTTTTCTCCAACTACCTTGGGCCTAGAGGCCCTTTCTCTTGAGGTTTGTTAAGTTGTAATTCTCAGACCAGGGGGTCAATGGTTTCTACCCTGTGTCTCAATCCCAAAAGTAGTTTTTGTACTCAATTGATCCAAATGAAATGAAAATCCTTTTGTTGAACTACGTATAGCCTGATCCCCCTCAAAAGGGTATGTAGGCAGCCCTTGTTCACAGCTTGGGCCTAGCCGCTTTTTTTTGAAAAATCTCCTTTTGGTCCAATTCCAATTCCCATGTTTATTCCTCCTTTCCATCTTATAGGAACCTGAACCCATTTCACCAGCCTATGACTTCAACCTTGAGTTAGACTTTGTTCTCATGGGAATAGAGGAGGAACCTCCTGAGGAGGAGATCCCTCAAAGAATCCTAGATCAGATTGAACGGAAAGAGGAAAGAAGACCAGAAGCTGACTCAGAGGAAGTTAATCATGGAACTGACAATGACCCAAAGTTGGTAAAAATTGGGAGCCATTTAATCCCAAAGCAGAAACTTGACATAATAGAATTGTTGAAAGAATTTACGGATGTGTTTGCATGGTCCTACGAAGACATGCCAGGATTGGACATAGACTTGGTGGTACATAAGATCCCCATATATCCCAATGCAAAGCCAGTAAAGCAAAAGGTCAGGAAGCTCCATCCCAAGTGATCTCTGAAGATACAAGAAGAGGTTAAGAAGCAGGATTTCTAGAAGTGGCAACCTAGCCTGAATGGTTAGCCAACATTGTGCTAGTGCCTAAAAAGGATGGAAAGGTTAGGATGTGTGTGGATTTTTGGGATCTAAACAGAGTTAGTCCCAATGATGATTTTCCCTTGCCAAACATTGACATTCTTGTTGATGACATGGTAGGACATGAAATGTTCTCTTTCATGGATGGATTTTTAGAGTATAACCAAATCAAAATGGCAGAAGAGGACAAAGAAAATACAACTTTCACAACACCATGAGGAACCTTTTGCTACAAGGTCATGCTGTTTGGGCTTAAAAATGCTGGGGCAACTTATCAAAGAGCAATGACAACACTCTTTCATGACATGATTCATAGAGAATTGGAGGTATAAGTGGATGACATGATTTCCAAGTCCAAGAAGGCAAAGAGTCATTTAAAGGACCTCTAGAAGCTCTTTGAAAGACTCAGGAAATTCCACCTCAAGTTAAACCCCCAAAAATGCATATCTAGGGCATCATTAGGAAAGCTATTAGGCTTTGTCGTTAGTCAAAAGGGGGTTGAGATTGACCCTACTAAGGTCAAAGCCATTGTTGATATGCTTCGTCACCAAACAAAAAAGGAAGTTAGAAGTTTTTTGGGAAGATTGGAATTCATAGTGCAACTTGCACCAATATGTGAGTCGATTTTCAGGCTGCTAAGGAAGAATACCCCGGTGAAATGGAATGAAGACTGTCAAGAGGCTCCCCCTAGGCCTGGGGAACCCTTGCTTATGTATTTGTCGGTACAAGAAGATTCCATTGGATGTATACTGGGGCAACATGATCAGACAGGTAAAAAGGAAAGAGCCATTTACTAAGTCAGAAATTCTATGACTATGAGACAAGGTACACCATGCTAGAAAAAACATGGCTAGCCCTTGTTTGGGCCTGCCAAAAGCTACGCCATTACCTGTTAGCTCATTTAGTGTTTCTCATTTCTAGAATGGACCCCATCAAGTATTTATTCAAGAGACCAACAGTTACTAGTCGAGTCTCCCATTGGATCATGCTCATTTCTGAATATGACATCAAGTATGTGATTCAAAAGGCAATTAAAGGGCAAGCCATTGCACAACATTTAGCTGATAACCCCACCTCAGAGTATGAGGCAATCCTAACAAGTTTCCTAGATGAAACCATTTTGGAAATACAAGTGGGGAAAAGGTGGAAGGCATACATTGATGGAGCATCAAACCAAAGCGGATGGGGAGCAGGAATGGTCCTTGTGGACCCCCGAGGCATTCACCTTCCTTTATCCATCTGTTTGGACTTTCCCAACACCAATAATACATGTGAATGGGAAGCATTCCTAAGAACAATTAGAATAGCACTAGATTGGGGCATCGATGAATTGGAAATTTATGGAGATTCTTTCTTGGTCATTAGTCAAGCYAAGGGCAACTGGGAAGTATGGGATGAGCGACTAGTGTTGTATCATAACTATCTCAAGGAGTTCATCAAAAAGTTTAAGTGCATTTCCTTCAATTACCTGCCTAGAGAGGACAACCGCTTTGTGGATTCTTTGGCCTCCCTGGGATCAGCCATGCATTTACCTCCCAACATGGCAGTAGAACCAATTGATTTGAGTTGGGATAGTGAGCCTACCTACATGAGTAGTATACTAGCAATCACAATAGAAGAAGAGTCAGATGGTAAACCATGGTTCTATGACATCAAAAATTTCTTGGAGGACCAAACATTTTCAGAAGGGGTAGATCCCAAAGTGAGAAGAACTATAGCCAGGCTAGCAGGGAATTTCATCTTAGTAGGGGGGATATTGTAYCAAAAGTCCTTAGGATTACCTTGGTTTAGATGTTTACATGAAGAAGAAGCACAAAGAAAGATGGAGGAGGTACATGGTGGCATATGTGACCCTCACATGAATGGGCATATGTCAGCTAAAAAGTTGCTCCAAATGGGATTTTATTGGATGACAATGGATGAGGATTGTTGTCGACTTGTGCGATGTCATGTTTTCCAAGTCTTTGATCGAAAGATAAATGCACCTCCCTCAGAGCTATATTACTTCACTACACCTTGGCCTTTCTTAGTATGGGGAATTGACATGGTCAGTCCGCTGCAACCTGCAACGAATGGGCATAAGTTCATCTTAGTTGCCATTGATTATTTCACTAAGTGGGTAGAAGCAATGTCTATACCCCACCTAACAATGACCAAGACAGTTCAATTCATCAAGGGTAACATCATTGCCAAATACGGAGCACCTTGCAAGATCATCTCAGATAATGGAAAGAATTTCATTGGAAATGAAGTCACTGCCCTTTGCAATCATTTCAAGATTAAGCAATTGCATTCATCCCCTTATCGACCTCAAATGAATGGAGCAGTAGAAGTTGCAAACAAGAACATTGAAAAAATTCTGAAGAAGATGTCGCTTACCTACAAGTCTTGGCATAACATGTTACCATATGCTYTCTTGGCTTATCACATGTCGGTTAGGACATCAACTGGGGCAACACCATATTCTTTAGTGTATGGCATGGAGGCAGTCCTGCCAGCAGAAGTGGAAGTGCCATCTATGCGTGTAATACTAGAGTCAGAGATCACAGAGACAGATTGGGTCCAAACACGTTATGAGCAGTTGGCATTCTTAGATGAAGCACAACTAAGAGCTATGGCCCATACTCAAGCCTAAAGGCGAATGGCACGTGCATTCAACAAGAGGGTACGACCCCGAGACATGCAACTAGGTGAATTAGTGCTCAAAMGAACCATTCCGAATCAGCCAAAGACAAGGGGCAAGTTCACTCCCACCTATGAAGGCCCTTACATTGTTAAAAAGAGGTTATCTAGAGGAGCACTAATACTCAGCAGAATGGATGATGATGACCTTCCAGAGCCARTCTACTTAGATCAAGTGAAAAAGTACTATGCTTAAATTGTAATCCATTCCATGTATTAATTTTTATCAATAAAATGAAGGGAGGCCATCTTTGGCCATTTTTTTGTTTATTACCTTTCCTTAAATGTCCTTAAATGTGACTTTGTCCTTAAATGTCCCAATATGCGGATACTAGCACTCCTCGAAGATAATGCAAAATAAGTGAAAAGGGAAGGAGGAAGTAAAGGTAGAAGTAAAAAAAAGAAAAGGGAAAAATCAAGAAGGTTTTAAGAATTTTAGCTTCCTGATAACCCATGAGCCAAGTTGTGTTAGTGCTTTGCATACCCTTGAGCCTTAGCTACATTTCATCCTAGTACTAAGACCTCCCTAATCAAAGATAAAATAGGAATATGAAATTAGATGACAAAGAAAGCATATCCCAATCCCCTTGTGGCAATGATGGGAGGAGTGAGTGGAGAGAAATAACAAGTCGCACGGCTTGAAAGAGTAGAGTGAAAACCCGTAAAGGCGCTTTGTGTAAAAGCATCAAGTCGTGGCAAGATCCAATTTTGCCGGCCCGAATGAACACTAGTAATGGCTTTGATGCGCAACAAAAAGGCGACACCCAGGCTCGGTGAAAACCCAGATCAGGGCACTGAGGGCAAAAAAGGGTAAAAAAAAGAGAAGAGTCCAGCTAATTAGTAGGTTGGGGAATCCTATCGCTAGTAGGTACTTTCCTCTATTCGTATGAGTGCAAAGTCTTCTCCTTCTTTAGTTCTCTAAGAACCTTACTTCAGTGTCTGATACACCTCCTAATTCCGAGAATTACAGTGGGACTAAAGTTAGAAGGGCTTACGACTGGACAAAGTTAACCTTGACCTTTGCCCATCTTTTAAGGTTATGCACCCGCAACTTTCCTCCAAAAAAAGAAAAAAAGAAAGATGAAGAAGAAGAAGAAGAAGAGAGCAAAATTCAAAAAAAAAAAAAATCAAATACCAATATCAAAGTCATTAAATTCATCAAAATCAAATTATCAAATTTATCAAATATCAAAATCAAATTATCAAATTCATCAAAATCAATTATCAAATTCATCAAATCATCAAATAATCAAATTATCAAATTAATCAAATATCAAAGTCATCAAATCCATCAAAATCAAATTATCAAATTCATCAAATCATCGATCAAAATCAAATTATCAAATTCATCAAATATCAAAGTCATCGAAATCAAGTTATCAAATTCATCAAATAGCGAAATTATCAAATCATCAAATAATCAAATTCATCAAATATCAAATATCACATTCATCAAACATCAAAATTATCAAATCATCAAATATCATATGTCAAATTCATCAAATACCAAATCAAAATCAAAATCAAATAATCAAATATCAAATATCGAATGTCAAATATCAAAATCAAATCATCGGATATAAAATTCATCAAATATCAAATATCAAATATCAAATATCAACATTATTAAATTATCAAACAATCAAATATCAAATCAAAATCGAATCTTCAAATATCAAAATTATCATATCATCAGGTCGTCAAATATCAAATATCAAATAAAAAATCGAATCATCAAATTATCAAATCAAAAATCAAATAATCAAAAATCAAATATCAAATTATCAAATTCGTCAAATATCAAATTATCAAATCATCAAATATCCAATAACAAATTCAACATACATCAAAGCAAAATCAAATATCAAATTCATCAAAATTATAAAATACCAAATCATCAAATATCAAAGTCATCAAATCATTAAATATCAAATATCAAACATCAAAATCAAGAAAAAAAATATCAAAACTATCCAATTCATTAAATCATCAAACACAAAAATACCAAATATCAAAAATCAAAATCAAATAATCAAATTCATAACAAATTCATCAAATACCCAAGCTATTAAGATTGAAATTATCAAATCAAATTCATTAAATAATAAACCTCGAAATTATCATATTAAAATGATCAACATAAGTTATCGAATATCAAAAAAATCGAGAATAAGACACATCAAGTACAAAAATCCATTAAATGATAAATTTCAAAACCAGGTTTCCCAAAGTCACAAATATTCAAATCGTCAAATTCAAATCCAGTTAACAAAGATAAAATTATCAATGACTTCTTCTGGGATGACACCACTTTAATGTTTGTGTGATGGTTGCATTTACCCGCTGAGGCCTGGGGTGGTACTACGCCTTCCATGTGAGGGTATTGCACTATATCAACTTCGACCTTGATCAAAATTACAAYAGCAAAATCTCCTCCTCTAACCTCTTGTCCCTCACAAAAACCTCTAGGTGCTTCGTTTTTCTTTGTTGTTCAGCAGCTCGCTACCTCCAACAAAGAGGGGCAGTTGTTAACACCCAATTTTTGCTTGATCCCTTCTTTAACCCATCTCCTACACTCTGGATGCCCGATTGGACCACACCAATCACTTTAAAACATGCCTAAATCCTAAGGAAACAAATCGTAGCCCAAATGCCCATAAATCCACCGTTAAATCTACTTGATTCCCTTTTGATGGTCTTGATTATGCCACATCACCATACCTGATCCCCGACCAAAATCCATCATGTGAAGCAAAATCCTCAAACAATCAATCACACAAAAATTCCAACCCCAAATTCTTGGATTTAGCTAATCATCCATTAGAGATTCCATTTCGACGCACATAACACTATGACGCTCCTCGAACCTAAAACTCGTGATCTATACACACATAAAACAATCAAACCCTTCCAACAACATCATAATCTCTATCCATACCTACCCACCAAATTTTATTCCAAAATTCCCTCGTTTGACTTAACATCAAGCTTGGATTCTGTTTTAACAAATCTTATTGATCAAAAGCTCACCTATCACAAACCTCCATCATCCAAGCCCTATCTTACCAATCAGACCCCACCACCATGTTCAGTGACCCAAAGAATCCCAGCACGTCAAATTTCACGACTAAACACCTCCATTTGATCGTTGAAAAAGCAAGATTCCAATCCGGGCCCTCTTGTTGATTGAAAAACCATAAGCTAAGACCATGATCTGAACTAAATCAGTCAATCCACACCTCTGATCAAAGATCCATCACTTCCATCAGATTTGGGATGTTTGAAAATGCCTACCCACCAAATTTCATTCCAAAATTCCCCAATTTGACCCTTCATCAAATAAAGATTCTATTTCAATAAATCTCACTGATCCAAACTTGTCAGCCACATATCTCAATCTTCCCAACCCCGTTTGTCCGATCAGACCTCACCATTATGTTCAAAGACCCCAAAAAACCCCAACACACCAAATTTCATTACCAGATTCATCCGTTTGACCATTAAACTAGAGATATATCGTTTTTACGCTCCCGATTGAACTGCCACATCAGCTGTCCAACCTAGGATATTAAGTGGGTGAGGACTGATGTCAGATCTTTACTTAACCCCATTAAAACACCTGGACCAGTGATTTTGAGCCTAATAGGCTTAAAAAAACCCAAAATGCCAAACAAGCCCCTACTTAAAATCAARAAAAGACAAAATAACATTTAAAAGTTTTTCGAATTTACATTTTCTACCACAACCCCAAATACGAGACGTCTGACACGCCCCAATCCCTCATTAGATGCACGAAACCCATGAGAAACCACCCAAAATTGAGAAAACTTGTTGCACAAAGAAGGAATGGTCAACTACAAGCCCCTTTCTCTTAAAATCCTTGCCCATTTTGGTGAAAAAACTCTGATGAGCTACAGACACTGTAGCTGGACGAGTTTCAGACCCATCTCCCTCCATTTTCTCTATAAATAGAGGCTCAACTCGAGCTTGAAGAGGGGGGGGGGAGAGCTTTCCAACTCCTATAACACACCCATCTTGCTTGAAATCTCGGTATCCTTGTAGCCAAGCTCAAGCCTCATCTTTTGTTTTCCAGCCTCAACACCAGAAACACCCAGCCTAGCTCCTGCCTTGTTCAAGTTTCATTTAAAATCCTTTTGGCTGTTGGAAAGCTTGTTTCAAGGTCATATACGAGAGGTAAGCCTCTCATTCCATCATCTCTTTGCTTTTAGTTTAGTTTCTGGTTGCTTAAAGCTCTGGAATCTTGGAAAATCTGCATTCCCATCTTCCTCCAAATTGAGAAAAAGAGGTAGAGAGGCAAGGTTCTTAGGGAAACTGGTACCTAAGACCCAATAACATCACCTCAAATCAATTATGGGCAAAGTTAAGAACATTTTCGCCAGATTTCAAGAACTTTGGACAATCTTGTTAGTGCATGTTTCTATCAGAATTTGAGCCTAAATTACTCTCGTAGTGGGCTGCTATAGCAGCTTAGAGAGAGGGGTGCCTAACACCTTCCCTCTCCCAATCCTTTGAACCCAAAGCCTTTCAATTCAGTGCCTTTCCTTGGTGGAGAACGGAGTCACTATCAAGGCCAGTAAACCATTTTTCAAACTCGAAAGTGAGGGCCCATTTCCTCTAAAAAATGGATGGAAACTCCTACTCTTTTGAGCGGGCCATGAGCTTCCCGTAGCTCACATTGGTCGAGCTAAATGGTCAAATAGGTCCAACCAAAGGTCCGCCCTCCGTACCACCTAGACATCGTGCCAAATCCACCTGGGCTCGTCATGAACTCCCTACGCCGGGTCAGGACCCCTGGCATGAGGAGTGGGGGGCAATTGATGAGGGGTGATTTGGCCCAACCTAGTAAGTAAAGGTCACGTAGACACGACCTGCCAGTAGGATGACAACTCGGCAAGGGAAGCCTAGTCAGCAGTTCGGGAGCCCGGGTATTCGAGCACCTTGGCACCAAAGCCAGTTCGATGCCTAGGTAGCAAAGTAACACATAATCAACTCCAGAAACTTCTCAACGGATTCCGAATCTCCCAGGAACACGCCACGTAACGGCAGGCCTTATCCTCTCCCCACCTGGATCGGACGGTAACGATAGACTTCATTGACTAGTACGTTAATCTCCTTCTAAAGTGGAAACGGATCTCATCTACACGGACCGAGGATCCCGAAGTCATTTTGTGAGACCCACAACAGCTCAACTATATAAGGGCATCAACCCCTCCAGGGCCCAAGTACGTACGATTTAGTGCATTCTAGCTCTCCTTATTCTCAAACTCTTAGCTCGCATATATTATTACTGACTTAAGCATCAGAGCGACCTCATCGGGTTAGCCACCCCGGTTCTCTGATACATCCCTTTCTTTGCAGTTTGAGCGACCTACTTGGCAGTAGGCGTCCGAACTACCTTACAGCTAGGAGCATCCAGTTCGCACACTATCAATTTTTATGCTTGTCTCAAGGGAAGGTGGTGGTGGCCGGTGGTTATGTAAAGTAGGAGAACAAGGGAAGCCTCTTCTTTCACAAGAAGCAATACTAGACAATTCACGACCAGGGGTGGAAGAAAGGGGAATTGCAATTGCATTCCCTACTTTGGGAGAAAGGTTGAAGACATCTAGGGTTTCGTCAAGCTTAACCTCCATTAGACCTCTTTCTATGATTCACTGAGAAATTGACTCAAGTTCTCATTACATCCTTGTTGATATATATATATATATATATATATATACATATATATTGAGATGAAATCTGTGTGAAAGAGTAGAGAAAAGAAAAGTCAATCTGTGAATATCTATCTATCCGTTAATGTTTTAGTTGAGGTTTTGAGAATTCTTGATGTGGCGATTGGTCACTCAATAATTGTTCCATTGCATTTGTCCTTATGGCTCTTAGCATTCACAAAGAAGCTGACATGGAGTGCACAGGGGGATTTGGTTTGGTTTATATGCTTCATCAAGAATTCTAAGAGAATATGGCGCTGAACTGTCGTTAGTGTTGGAGATGGTGTGGCATAATTTGATCGGAAGGTACACTTGTGTTATGAACCGAGGGGGTCCATCTAATGCAAGATCAATGCAATGGTCCTCGCAACCAACCACCATAATCCTCCACATTTGGAGCTAATGTCGTCCAGTAAGCTCAAAGCAGAGGACTTCTCATTCATTATCTCCTTGTTTTCTAACAACTCGAACAGAGAGATCTCTGAAAACAACAGAAATGTAAAATGAGAAAATGAATAATGATGGAATGGGGTACAAACTGAAGATACCCAGAACACCAACACAATAGAAATATATGTCACAAACAAGAATGAAACTAGGGGCAAGCTATGAGTAAAATATGATGGTTTAGTGATATAAGGAATAGTTCCAGCAAGACAATGATTCAGCAGTAAAAGCTAACAGCAAGAAGAAGATGAGCAATGGTGATAATAACTAAAGTGCTTGAGGGGGAAATCAAGTAGGATTAAATAAAGTAGTCAATAAAGCAAAGAGATAATAATTGTGTATATAACAGAATTCACAAAACAGACTTTAATCAAGTAGTACGAGAGATAAAAAAATGCAAATAAGGCTTATAGACTGATTATGAATGCTGATATTGGATTGGTACAATTGCTATAATTATCAAGAAATGATAGAATGAGGTAAGACTCAGGTGATTTGTACAGGAAATATTAAATGCTAATATTGAATCAGTAATGAATGACAATTTATCAAATGAAGTTAAATAGCTAGTTCAGACAAAAGGGATTTTAATGATTCGGGTCTGATCCTACTAATATGAAGGAAGGAACAAATCAGACATGTGTTTCTCAGATATTTCAAGGGTAAACTAATAAGATCATTCTACTAGACAAAATAGATCATGGAGGAAGTCACAATAGATAGGGAGTTTAGTACTTTCATTTTCAGATAACATTGGGTTTCTTCTCCCTTTGCAAATATGATGATGATAGAACATGTAACCGGCTGAAGCTTTCTTCTCCAAGATCAAATGGAATGAACAAAGGTGTGTTTGGTCAGCCTATTCATGCCAGATTCGCGTCTGTGCTCTAATATGTTGAATCAATGGTGGGCTGATTGCAGCCCTGTTGTGAAGCCGAGTGAATGGTTGAGATAGTGGTTGCCCCAATGAAGTGAAAGAGCAAGGGAATTGCTAGAATTTAAACGAAACTTAATGCTGAGAGGATGAAGTATTCCTTAGACAATGGTGCATTTTGTGTTCTGTGTTCTCCAAGGTGCCTCCCTTTTGGGGTTTAAAAGGTTTTGGAAGGAAGACATTATTCCTCCTGAAATGGAAAGAGGGGACATGGGAGGAGAGAGGGGAAAACTAGAATGGAAGGAAGAAAATGGTGGGAAAGAGGAGAAGATGGTGGAGCGGAATCGGGGAGGGAGATTTGGACGGAAATACGGGTGAAGAGAAGTGTCGAGGGAGGAGGAGAAGAGAAAAGGAAAGAAGAAGCGGGAGAGGTGAAAAGGGGGGGGAGAGGAAAGGGAGTGGGGCCCAGTGGGGTCAGAAATAAAAGAAAAGAAAAAAGTACTTACAATCTCCTTCGCCATTGACCCATCCAAGACCACTGACTTCCCTTTCCGAGAAACCTTCTGGATGGAAAAGCTGCTATCATGCTATGAAACCCCACCGACCCATCGTTGAGTAAGTTCTCCTATCTCCTGGATGTGATCGTAAGATCATAAATCAACAAATTTGTGGAGACACCACCACCTTCGGTTTCTTTATCTTCGGAATCTGGAACAGAAAGTGAAGTAATAGGACTCGTCGAGCTTGACAGAGTTTCTTTTTTTTTTTTTTTTCTTGTTGCAAAGGAGACCTAGCGTGAAAGGTATTTTTGGATTGATTTGGTTTTAAGATAAAATGACAAGAAAATTTTGAGAAAGCTTAGGCCTTGTTTGGCAACCTTTCGCGAGAGTGTTTCTTTTGTTCTTGACACTCTCGAGTGAGAACAATAACCAAAAAACGTGTTTTTTGAGAGTGGCAAATTGACACTCTCAAAGAACATGTCTTATATGTTTTATGAACACGTGCGTGGTGCACCCATGTGAGAAAAGGGGCAATGTTGACCTCTGGCTCCAAGTGGGCAGTTGTCTTCGACGATTCTAATCTCTGGTGACTCTTTTTTGGCAAGAATCACGCACTTAGGTAAGGCACGACTATGTTTCTTCCATTTCTGGTGAGAAAAACTATTCCCTATGGTTGGTTTGACGATTTGTTAGTATCTCCGAACCATGTTTTCTAGAATAACAATGCTCATTTCTCTGTAAAATGAAATGGAATTAGATTTTACAACAACTCTGTAATTTGTCTTGTCTAATTTTTTAGGAGAGCCATGTCTATGATTGGTTTAGTGGTCTRTTAGTATTTTCGAACCATGTTTTTTAGAAGAATCTAATTTCTCTGTAATTTTTTTTTAGAACTGAATCACGAAAAATGGAATCAAATTTGTCTTTTGAAATCACTACAGGTATTGTTGTTATGGGACTTTGATGCATATTTCTTACAGTTATTATACTAACCACTTCTAGAGGTTTTGGAAGACCTTATTTCCTGACACAAGGGTATTGAAGGTTTTACCTTGGTTTGTTAGTCATCATCAATAAGTTTCTTTCTTTTACATCAAGAATCAGAAATAAAGTAATTGAGGTTTGACAATCATAGGCAATGTAAGTCTAAGTAAACACATAGAGAGTAGGGGGGCGTTTGACAATGACTGAAATTTCTGAACAGAATGGACGAGTACTTTGTCTTTTAGTGAATTAAGGAGGTTGTGAACTCTTTAATGGATGAAACTGAAGTTGGGTTGATTATTATAAATTGAAATAGCAACTTCTATCTTGGCTTTAATTTCTTGGATTACTAGATCAATAGGGGAAAAAAGTCTTTAGATGGTAAATGGAGTCATTGTATTAGTGGTGAATATGCATCAAAGCCATATTGGCTTTAATAGAATGACTCTTTAATGGAGTCATTGTATTAGTCATGGTAAATGGAGTCTTATAATGTTGCTGTGTGGTTTAGTTCTTGTTAGATAGTGTATGCTCTTAGCTCCAATCAGATTAATGTATAGATACATTTATTRTAAATGAACAAAAGTACATTATTGTTTCATGTTGATATTGGTATATTTCTGTGTAATTACCCCTTAAACTAGACACTTGTGAGACTTGTGTTAGTTTAGAATGTTCTTAGCCATTGGATAGATTTGGGGAGTTTATCTTGCCAAGGCCGGTACTGATGTGTTGTCAAAGAAGTTGGGGCAACTTGTCTCAACTGCTAGGGTTAGACCTGAAGCACATGTAGTGTGTGTTTAGATGAAACACTAAACCTCGACCATTTTCTAGTTACACATTGGACCTTGGAGATTGATGGGAAAAACTAAAAAGTTACACATAAGCCCTAGACTTGATTATGGTACTGCACTAGGTGTTGGATTGGGCTATCTTTTTGATATGCCAATCAGAGAGATCCATCAAGGATCAAAACCTAGGTATGTTGGGGCAGTCTGAGAATTCATCTGAGTAGGTGATTATAGTGATATGATCAACCTCTTTGTTGGACAAAGTGAATGATAGGCCTTACATTTTCATTGATGAAAATCTAAACTATTAGTTGTGGATTTCAACTATGCTTGAGATTTGGTTTTGCAAAATATATTTATATGATACATATATATATATATATATATATATATATATATTATGTTTTATGAAAAATGTTTGCAAAAGGTTTTAATTCCCGGGATCCATCTAAGCAATGAGCGTGACACTGTACCTTGTAGGTAGGGGAGAGGTCCTTCCATGTCGGGTAGTGTTTGATTATTATGGGTTGAGAGGTCAAGTGTAAGAGATCATTACAGATCTGATTACCTAATGGATTTTATATTACTTAAGTCCATTATCCTTGGATCTTCATAGGATGGCTGAATTCAATAATCATTTAGGTGTAAATCTTGGGCCCATATTGAGCCCATAGTGATGTGCTCAGAGGTTTACTACGTTTAAAAGTAAATTTGGCTAAGCCTTTTCATAGAGGCTGGGATGAACCCATGTGGACTTTATGTAAGATCATTGTGGGGTCCCACGCCATACAAATCAGGCCTAAGTTAGCCATGCAACATCTTGGGTCGTGAGCCTTTGAAAGAAATGGGCCTAAGGCCCATAATTAATAAGATTAAGTAAACTGTCACATGACAAGTTGTCATGTGCTCTAGCTCAAATTTGGGTTTGGAAGTGAGCATGGAGCACCCACTCTCTTAAGAGGATAAGAATTATCTCTTAATAGAGTTTAGATCCAAATTAGATTTGGATTATCTCTTAATTTGATTAGGAGAGTGCTCCATAAGGAGATAAAAGAAGAAAAGGGCGAACCAGACTAGGAGACCACTCTCTCTTATACTCTCTTCTTCTTTTTTGTCTTCTAAAAAACCCTATCACGACCTAGGCTTTCAAGGACTGATAGAGATCAGTTTTCTTTTGATTTTTGCAAGAAAAATTCAAAGGAATTTTAGGCTCACCTTTCCTAGTTCAATCCAAGCAGTTGGGTTGAAGTGTTGCTGAAAACTGTGTTGTTGAATCAGCATCACCTATACACTACGCCATCTTCAGTGGAGGCTGGTTTTAGGACTGATTTGGGCATGAGCTTCCACATTGGGATCTGATGCTGCATGATCTGGGCAGTCCTAGCTGACTGTAACCTGGCTTCTGACTGGAATGAA
>NW_010729328.1:592240-604120 GCF_000365185.1 Nelumbo nucifera
GAGTACTATCGCTAGGTATGGACTTGATTGACGTGCCATGCTTTTTAGAGACGAGAAACAGAACGCCGCCTGGCAGGCGGAACGCCGCTGGGCAGGCAGAACGCCGCCTGGCAAGGGATCAAAGCCTTGCCATCGGGTCCAGCAGGTACGGATGTCAGGCAAGCCTCCCCATAGCCTGCCGAGCTACTGTGCACCGGACTACCTGGGGTAGGTTTGTCTTGGCACCGAGGTGCCGAGGTGCCTACGTTGGGGACGGTGCTACCCCAAGGTGTTTCTCCCTTGGGATACTTAGTTGAAAACCAGGGTCCTCCCTTCTTAGGGAGGGAGAGCTCAGAGCCCCCTTAGGAAGAGCTCGGGCCTTGGGAGGAGCTCGGGACCTCCCACACTTGATGAAAGTCAAGGTTAGCCGGGTGTTAGTCCTCGGCGAGTCGCTTAACCCACTGAGTGGATAGCGTAGGACTCGGCGTGTCTCTTCCGCCGAGTCGCAGTTGTGTTGTCAGGCTGAGCTGTTCCTTGAGCCAGGCCACACACACGTGTCCCCGTGCTACGTGGTCGGGCCAAATCACCCTCCATCAGGATCCGTGTTTGTGGTATCTATATCAGGTATAAATCTCCTTCTTTTTTTGGTTTCAAATCTGGTCCGGTTCAATGCAAGACCGATCCTGAAAAATGCAGTTTTTCAAAACATAGGGAATTTGATTCACAAAAGGATCAGAAAATTTTTGAAATTTCTCCAAGCCATTTARCATGGTTCGACCATCTATATGATGGATCCTAACCCTTTCAACAGTTTTAATAAAAAATTAGATTTGTGTGGTTTAGTTCTAATCAAAATTTTCTCATTCTTTATCATTTAATAAAGAACTTCCCTATCCATTAAAAGCCATATGCAATAATGCCAACGAGTAATACCAAAACAAAAAATGTCTAATGAAATAGTGGATTCCCTTCCTTGGATTATTAATTCGGGCTTTGTCTTCATGTTTGGACTTCAGTTTGGCTAAGATACATCATGAAACTAGACAAAGAATAAAATTCTTTAAGGGTTTCTTTCTTTCTAAAAAATAAACCCTTGAATTATAATAGAAATCATCTCTTCCAAGAATAAAGGCCCTAATAAAATCATGAATTCACAGCCTAAGTCAATTCTGGGATATAACAAATAACAGCATTATCAAAATGTTTCATGAATGATCTACGGTCAGTAAAAAAATGTTTTGGGATATAATCTCCTATTTCTAATTTCTGTTGTGGTGGCATAAACCTATTTCTAATTTCTGTTGTGGTGGCATATAAACAAGTTTAATCTTGAGTTGTTTGATTCTAATGCTGTAGCCAAAACACAAACAAGAGGGGGAGAACATCAGATTTCACATGCATAGGGCCAAACATAGAGAGAGAGAGAGAGTTCTCTTTACAATTTTACACTTATGAGGATGGATTTACATAACTGATGTTAAGAAATTGCTTTTGTATCCAAAAATTATTTCTATTTTTGTAGAACAAAAATCCATTTTCAAGAATAATTTGCCAAATGCCTATATTATTCCTGGAGAGCAAGAAATAAAATTCTTGTTCTAATACAGGAATATATTTTTAAAAGAACAAAAACAAGTGGGAACGTTTCCAAACAGGACCTTAATAGAGTATTTTAATAATTTAACGCCTTCCATCATCCGAATTAACGTCTGAGGGGGCATTTGCCGCAACGTAAAAGTTAAAAGGGTTTTTTCGAAAATTATAGGGGGTCTTTGTCACTGAACCCATAGTCTACGGGTCCTTGTAATTTACCCAAAAAAAGCAGCTGGCAGGCGAGTGGCGACCTTCTTCTTCTCATCGGCGATAGAACAAACCTCAGAAATCCTTCGCTCATGGCAATTAGAAACATACTCCGATCAAACTTCATTTTTAAATCTCTCAACTGTCCATTCAGCACCGTTCGCTTTAAAGTAACATCTGTTCAATACGTAGCAACGAGGGCCAGAGACCCAACATTCGAGAAATTCATGGACAACTACAAGAACCTCCTCAAAGTCGTCTCTGTTCAAGACCTCATCATCGCAAATCCTAAAAACCGGACCATATCTCTCGATTTCCTCAACAGGGTTTCTCAGAAACTTCACCTCAATCGGGGCGCTTTGTCCTTTCTCCGTAAATACCCTCGCATTTTCTCCATTTTCTACAACGCCTCCAAGTCCCAGCCGTTCTGCAAATTAACAGATGTCGCCAGTCAGATTTCCTGCCAAGAAGCAGCTGCAATCGATGCTTCCAAGCCCGTCGTCGTCGACCGACTGGTTCGACTTCTGTCCATGTCGGTCTCCAAATCACTTCCCCTGCGAGCAATTTTCAAGGTCTGGAGGGAATTCGGGCTGCCTGATGATTTCGAGCAGTCGGTAATTGCTCAAAACCCTAATCTTTTCTTACTTTGCGATGCCCATGAACCAAATACTCATATCTTGAAACTGGACCCTAGAAACCTCGACACTGATTTATCTGCCTCGGTTGAGAATTGGAGGATTACAGAGTGCTGTGGGCAGGACTCTAAAGTTGATGCTGCAGAAATTAGATTCGCTTTTAAACATGGGTTTCCACCTGGAATGAAGTTGAGTAAGGATTTTAGGGCTAGAGTTAAGGAATGGCAGAAACTGCCGTATGTTGGGCCATATGAGGAGATGAAGGAGAAGATGAGGTTAAGAGCTGGTATGAAGGCATTGGAGAAACGGGCCGTTGGGATTGTTCATGAGTTCTTGAGTTTGTCAGTGGAGAAAATGGTGGAGGTGGAGAAGATAAGCCACTTCAGGAAATGGTTTGGGATTGATTTGAATATAAGGGACCTATTTTTGGATCACCCTGGAATTTTCTATTTGTCAACTAAGGGAAAAAGGCACACGGTTTTCCTAAGAGAGGCTTACCAGCGGGGGTGTTTAATCGATCCAAATCCAGTTTATGAAGCGAGGAGGAAACTTCTTGATCTTGTTATTTTAGGACGGAGAGGTTTTCTTGTAGGTGATTCAGGGTCATCAGAGAAAGAACGATGGGGAAAAGAGAAGCTTGAAGAGGGTGTAAATTAAGGTTTTGAATTTTTTGAATTCAAATGTTGAACCAATGAAATTGGAAATGTTGGTCACAGTGGGAAGATTTTCTTGACCATTTATTGAGAAAGAATGTTGGATGGTGGTGCAAATTTGATCATGGTGATAGAATGAAAGAATCGAAACATTGTTGAATTGGGTAGGGTTTTGTATGCTTAATTAAAGTTAGGTGCTTTAATGGTTTTCCTGATCATTCCCTGCTTTGTATTAGATGGTGCAAATCCACTCATGGTGATAGAAAGAAATATTGGAAACATAGTTTTGTTGGTCAGTATGATGCTTCGATTCACAAGTGGATATCCCTGTTTTTTTGGAAACTATGTTTTATTGGAAACATAGTTTTCTTAGGAAGCTGGGCATATCCCTGTTTTTTTGTTTTCAATTGTAAGGGGAACAAAGCAACTACATGTTTAATTCATCAAAAAAAAAAAGCAACTACATGTTTAAGTCAAGAATTCATTTTCTATGGGAATATCCATTTCCATTGTAAAAACAACAGGGGATACATCTTTAATACTGACCGAACTCATGGATATTGAGAGATATTGGCATTTTTTTTTTAATTTATGGCAGAAAGGTAAAATTTTGAACCTCCATGGATGTTTATTGGCTTCCATTTTTCATACTCTTTGCAGAGCTTGTATTTGCCCTGATCATTCAAACTCCAAAGTAATGGAACATATTGGATGTTTTGTGAAATTGGCATTAACTATTCTAGTTATTGGAATTTTTTGGGTGTACATCTTTTGCAATGAAAGTAAAATGTTGCATTTATAGCAATCTCATTGTGCTTCTTTCAATGGATTTTGCATATGTTCTTTAGATTTTTTTCAATAAAGTATGGAATATTTTAGAAAATTAGTTATATTTCCTTTTGTCTCTATTAAACAAAAAAAAAAAACCCTAAGAGAAGGGATGAAGAGAGAAGAAGAGAGAGTCTAAAGTTGTGCTCAAGGTTCAAAATATCGATACAGACTGATACACCGATATAGTCACAGGTAGGCTCCAACTCCAAAGTAGCTCCTTCACAGACTTTGGCATTACTCAGATTAGACCAGCATCTCTAATAAAATGATTCTAGAAGTGAAGCTAACAATGCTAGTAGATAGAAGGAAAGGTCGATGGATAGCCTTGCTTCAAAACCCAACGAAGTAAGCTCTGAATCTAGGGGAAAATCCAAAGAATAGTTGGTGGTTTTCTTCTAGTACCAAAGAACTACTAGCAAGTATCAAAAGAAAGAAGAAACCACATGTTTCTCCAACACCGATTTCAAGGGAAGAAAGTAGCTGTAGAGAAGATGAAATTAACTGATTCAATTGTCATTCAATTCTGCCATTTTGGACAAATTTATATGTATATATAGACTAGTAAAATTGCAGTTCACTCCTAAATAGAATCCTAGAACTCTTTAAAATTAGAACTTCAATAAAATACACAAAACGCAAAAAATGGAAATTCCTAAAATAGAAACTCTTCACAATAGGAGTTGTCTAACAATTTCCTAAACAAGAAAATAGAAGCTATAAATTTAGAAACGGCTGTCAGCCTTAGTTCCTCCTCTCATATATTTTTTAGTAACTTTGGGAAGCTCAGATCTTTCCAAAAAATTATTCTACTGTATCCTCTTTTACTGCAGAAGTCTGTACTGCATCAGCCACCACCTCTTGAAAAGAACTTGTCCTTGAGTTTGATGTGCTGAGAGAGGTGTCAAGCTCTTGTGGGATTTGTGTCTGGAAAGGCATTATGTCTTGTGAAGATGATTGGAGTAGGATTAGGAAGTTATGTCTTGTGTGATCTTTGCCCAAGCCATAACATTCCCTTTTGCTACATACACAAATACTCTCTCTCTTGTTCTACCATCTCATGCTCAAATTCAGATATAGAAAGGCAAACCATATTCTCTCGTTTTCAAGTTCTTGTTACCTTTTGGAGTATCAAGTAACAATTGTTTCATCAAAATAGCACCATAAGAGTCTTCATAGATAACATAGTTAGCATCCTTTGCCTCTTCTTCACTAGGAATTTTAGGTTCTTCTAGCTGACATTGATTGTCAAATTCTCCACCTTCTTGCATCTAAGTCAACGTGACTTCATTCAACATGGCAGTAGCACTTTTTACCAACCACATTAGTAGCTGGTTTGGGCAAAGTGGCTTGTTAGTAGAGAAGTTATTTTGAGAAACGGCCTGGGCTAAGACTGGGCCATAAAAGATAGAAACAGGCTTAGTGGGATGGTAATGTAGCTGAAGGTGATTTTCCAGTTTGGTTTGCCCTACAAATTCTTTTGGCTGTCTAGAAGATTGTGGCTCTTGGGGTTGTACCAGCTGGTAAATTAGATTACTTAGATATGCAACTAATTTCTTCTTTAATTCTTGCCTATGTTGCATCAGCTATTGTTTCTGTTTCTCCTCTTGGCATTGCATCAACTCCTTGGTAGTTTTAATAGTGATCTTTCTGGTTTCCTCAATGGAAGGAGGATCAGAGGCCCTTTTAGGGGGGCATCTTGGCTCTGATTCCAACTGACATAGTGCTGGTAGATAGAAGGCAAGGTCAATGGGTAGACTTGCTTCAAAACCCAACAAAGTATGCTCCGAATCTAGGGGAAAATTCAGAGAATAGTTGATGATTTTCTTTTAGTAGCAGAGAACTACTAGCAAGTATCAAAAGAAAGAAGAAACCACATATTTCTCCAACACTGATTTCAAGAGAAGAAAACAGCTATTAGAGAAGAAGAAATTAACTCACTCAATTATCATTCAATTCTGCCATTTTGGAAAAAATTACACGTATATATAGACTAGTAAGGCATGGATGATGATGATATTGACTAGTAAAGCTGCAGTTGAGTCCTAATAAGAATCCTAGAACTCTTTAAAATTAGAAACTTCTAACGCAGAAACCAAAAGATGAAAACTCCTAAATTAGAAAGCTCTTCAAAATAGTAGTTGCCTAACGATTTCCTAAACAAGAAAATAGAAGCTATAAGTTTAGAAACCACTTCAGCCTTAGTTCCTCCTCTCATATTTTTTAGTAACTTTGGGATGCTCATTTCTTTCCAAAACTCATTCTTTTGTATCCTCTATTGCTGTAGAGGGCTGTACTGCTTCACCAGATTTTTTCTGTCACCGAACAATGGATGCAAAGGTGGTCAACAGACTCGGACTCCCTGCCACATGGACCACAATTTGTGTCTTGAAACTGCACCCCTCCTCAAAAGGCTTTCCTTAGTAAGGCATTTGTCAAGTTCTCAAACACAACTGCTCAAACTAAGAAAGTCAACCAAGGGGGAAGTAAGATTCCAAATCTGCTTAGCCTGGAAGCTCACCTGATCTGAAGCCATTAATTTGCTAGCAGAGGACTTCACAGAAAAAAGCCCATTATTGTAGGACCATCTCAGTTCTAGTCCTTAGAGAATGATGAATGGTCTCTTGGATCAGAATTTTATGGCTGTTGATGGCTGTAATGGCTTCTTGAAGGAATAAGATAGTAGGGAGAGAAAGAAGAGAGAAAATACTTGGGATCACTCACAGGGTGCCTAGAATCACTCTAGGGCATGGGAATCACTCACCATAGCTAGCATAAGCTGAAGAAAACTCGATAAACTTCATTGCCTTTGTGTAAACCGTCCATACATATTTATTGTTGGAAGGGTTAGAATCCATCCTATGGATGGCCGAACCATGCTAGATGGATGGGCGAGATTTCAAAATTTTCCTAATCCTTCTGGGAATCGAATTCCCTATGTTTTGAAAAATTGCATTTTTCAGGATCGGTCTTGCACCAAACAGGACCAGATTTGAAACCAATCAAAAAGGGAGATGAATACCTGATACTRATACCACAAACACAGATTCCAAGGTGGAGTTCACACCCAAATCAGTTCTAAAACCAACCTCCACTGAAGATSGTGCAGTGTATTCTTGAAGCCGGTTCAGCAACACAGTTTTCAGCAAAACTGCAACCCAACTGCTTGGGTCGAACTAGGGAAGTTGAGCCTATTATCCCCTGAATTTTTCTTGCAAAAATCAGAGGAAAAACTGATATATATCAGTTCCAGATAGCTGAGGTCGAACTGGGAGAAAACTAGGAGACAAAAGGGTGTAGAGAGAACAAAAAACTACAAAAAATATGAAGTTGTCTTGGATTGGTTCACCCCCTCTTCTTTTATAATCTCTTATGGAGCTATCTCCTAATCTAATTAGGAGATAATCCAGATCCAAATCAGATCTGGACTCTAATTAGAGATATACCTTATCTTCTTTATAAGATTAGGTGCTCCATACCCAGATGCAAACCCAGATTCACTGCATTTCACGTGACAACTTAAGCTGTCATGTAACGACTTAATTAATCATATTAATTATGGGCCTTAGGCCCATAAGCTATAAGGCTCACGACCCAAGTGTGTTGCATGGCCAACATAGGCCTAATTTGTATGGTGTGGGACCCCACAATGACCTCACATAAGTCCACATGGGTTCAACCCAACCTTTGTCAAAAGGCTTGGCCGAATCCATTGCTAAATGCAGTGAACCCTTGAGCACATCACTATGGGCTCAATATGGGCCCAACATTTACATTTAAATGATTATTGAATTCAGTCATCCTATGAAGATGGACGACCCAAGGATAATGGACTTAAGTAAGATAAAGTCCATCAGGTAATCAWCCCTTAATGGTTTCTTACACTTAACCTCTCAGCCCATAATGATCAAACATTGCCCAATAGGGAAGGATCTCTCCCTTGGCTGCAAGGTACAGTATCACACTCTCTGCATGGATGGATCTTGGGAATTAAAGCCTTTTGCAAACATTTTTCATAAAACATTAATATATATATATATATAAATATATTTTGCAAAACCAAATCTCAAACACAGTTGAAATCCATTGTCAGTAGTTTAGGTTTTCATTATTAGAGAGTGTAAGCCCTATCATTCACTTTATTCGACAAAGGGGCCGATCCTATCACTATGATCACCCACTCAGATGAATTCTCAGACTGTCCCAACATACCCAGGTTTTGACCCTCAATGGATCTCACTGAGTGGCATATCAAAGACAGCCCAATCCAACACATATTATAGTAACATAATCAAGTCTAGGGGTTATGTGTAACTTTCCAGTTTTGCCCATCAATCTCCAAGGTCCAGGGCATAAATAGAAAATGGTCCGAGTTTAGTGTTTCAACCAAACACACACTGCATGTGCTTTGGGTCTAACCCTAGCAGTTAAGACAAGCTGCCCCAACTTTTTTGGCAACACATTAGTGTTATCCTTGGTAGGAAAAACTCCTCAAGTCTATCCAATGGCTGAGAACATTCTAAACTAACATGAATCTCATAAGTGTCCAATTTAAGGTGTAATTTCACAGAAATGTCCAATATCAACATGAAACAATAATGTACTTTTATTCATTTATAATAAATGTATCTGTACATCAATCTGATTGGAGCTAAGGGCATACACTGTCTAGCATTTATAGACTCTAAACTCATAATAATCCTAGGAGTCAAACTGTTAGACTCATAATAGTCTTAGGAATCAAACTATTAGACTCAATAATCCTAGTAGGACTCAAACTAAGTTGTCATATCCTATTTCAATTCAAAGAAGACTCGATAACTCTAATCCTACTTATGCAATGACTCTGAAATTTTAAATATAAACAAACTATAACTAGACAAATTAAATCCTACCATTGGACTCCACAGAAATTGCAAAATGACAAAAATACCCCCACTGTCCAAAGATATAGAAATACATACAATTTCATAAAATTCCAATTTTGACTCTTCAGCTCCTGCATCACCCATCCTTATCCCACTTCCAATTTCACTGATCAGGTTGACTGACATCCACCTTTTGATCCAAAAGTAACTGGAGCAGTTTTGAAAACCAATGCCCCTCCTAATCCTGAAACCCTGTTCTGAAATTTGGAGTCTAGATCCCCCCCTACATGCACACACACACACACACACACACACACAGAATTTCATAGCTCTCTGCCACTGACGCCTCTTTGTGAACTGCTAACTGGAGTAGTTAGCAGTTAACAAAGATCAGGTTGACTGACATCCACCTTTTGATCAGGTCCTTATCCCACTTCCAATTTCACTGATCAGGTTGACTGACATCCACCTTTTGATCCAAAAGTAACTGGAGCAGTTTTGAAAACCAATGCCCCTCCTAATCCTGAAACCCTGTTCTGAAATTTGGAGTCTAGATCCCCCCCTACATGCACACACACACACACACACACACACACACACAAACACAATTTCATAGCTCTCTGCCACTGACGCCTCTTTGTTAACTGCTAACTGAAACAGCTGGGGGAAGAGCTCTTCCGGAGAAACTTCAGCACGCCACAAGTCTTTGCAGAACAGCAATATGCTTCCATCACTCAACTTGTAGTCAATACCCTTTGAAAACAAGGGAGAAGCTTCATGATTCCTTTCCAGAGCAAGCACCCATAGGAGGCTGGGGAGTCAGCAATCACTCTGTCCCCCCTATCAACACTATATTTTGCAGCAATTAGGCTTCTCTACCAACTTTCTGTGAGTCTCAAATCTCCATATCCACTTTCCCAAATCCTTTCTCACTCCAGCCCGTCTTGCTTACCAGGCTTCTCTACCAACTATCTATATCTTCCATATGGCCCACTGGAACGATTGCAATCTTCCTTAGGTTGATTTTCAAGCCAGTGACCAAACAATTGCCATATGCTGTTCCATTGTTAGAATCTCCTATCAAAGGTGCTCCCATGAAGTCTAACAACTGGGAGTTCAGCGAAGGTAGCATGCTATCAACATGCCTTTGAAAGCCTTGGAGTTTGTAGTTCTTAAGCCTTCTTTGCATGAATTGATTGCCTGGATGGTCAAAGATGAGATTTCTGCAACAACGGCCAGCTATGAAGGATAAGCCTGTTGGATTTTATTATTTGTGGTCTACCATCTTTTTTGTAATTGGGGTTGCATTTTTTTAGCATTTCATCATATCAGTGATTTGAGCTTATTCATATGCCCCAAAGATCAGAATTAAGGTTGGGAAGGGTGACAAAACTAGCTTTTGGAATTTTGCCTGGTGTGCAGATCTTCCCCTTAAGGATCTGTTCCCTTCTCTATTTTTGATGGCTTGCAATAAAGAGATCCTAGTGTGGAGTCCCACCTTTCAGGTAAATGGTGGAGTATTACAGCATGGACAGAAACAGACAAATGTGGAATCCCACCTTTCAAGGTACTTCAATGATTGGGATGTGGATCAGGTAGCCCAGTTTTTTGGCCTATTGGAAGGCCAGTTATGTAACCCTCAAGAGGAGGACTCCAGAGTTTGGGGCTGGCACAATTCAGGCTCATTTTCAGTTCAATGCTTTTATAAAGATCTAGCAGGTGGTAGCAGTTCCTCTTTCCCTTATAGGACAGTCTGCTAGATCTTTTTAAAATTTCAGAGTCATTGCATAAGTAGCCATATTTATGGCTCCTTTGAGGGAAAAACCTGAATCACTCACAGGGTGCCTAGAATCACTCTAGGGCATGGGAWTCACTCGCCACAGCTAGGCATAAGCTGAAGAAAACTCAATATAATTCATTGCCTTTGTGTAAAATGTCCATACATATTTATAGACTCTAAACTCATAATAATCCTAGGAGTCAAATTGCTAGACTCATAATAGTCTTAGGAGTCAAACTGTTAGACTCAATAATCCTAGTAGGACTCAAATTAAGCTGTCATATCCTATTTCAATTCAAAGAAGACTCAATAATTCTAATCCTACTTATGCAATGACTCTGAAATTTTAAACATAAACAAACTATAACTAGACAAATTAAACCCTATCGTTGGACCCCACAAAAAATTGCAAAATGACAAAAATACCCCTACTATCCAAAAATACAAAATAAATAAAATTTCATAAAATTCCAATTTTGACTCTTTAGCTCCTGCATCATTCTCTCCCGGTTCAAAATGAAGGGATGAGAGATCCATCATATGGATGGTCGAACCCTGCAGGTAGGTTGGGCGAAATTTCAAAAATTTCTCTCCTATGTGGGAATCACATTCTCTATTTTAGAAAACTGCATTTTTAAGGATCAATCTTGAACCTAAACCAGGCCAGATCTGAAACCAAAAGGTAGGAGAGGGATATACCTGATACGGAGTAGTAGTAACCCYCAACGAAGGTGTTCACGCCCAAGGAGATTACCAAAGACTTCTCCCACTGAAGATGACACAGTGTAGGGTGGAACAGAATCAGTAGGATGGCTCTTTAGCAAGAACCTGATTCTTCACCAAGAATCTGATGGAGGGCAAGTGAGCATGACTTCAGATCACCTTTTCTACCAAAAGGTGATATCAAGAACCCTTTCTTGATCGCTCCTACAGGTGAAGATCGAACTGGTAATGGCGGCAATAGTAGGAGAAGGCAAGAGCAGAAGATGGCATCAGTCCAACTGTATGCTATCTTCTCTCTTGAATCAATAAGACTGAAGGATGAACTAGGGTTCGCCTTTCTCCTCTATTTATAGCCTTAAAATAGAGGTTCTCCTAATCCCATTAGGAGTTTCYTAATCGAAATCTTGTATTTGGATCTGGACTCTCTTTAAAAGATAAGGATCAACCCTTATCTTAATTTGCAGATAAAGATCAACCCTCCTAATCCAATTAGGAGTTTCCTTATCCAAATCTTTATTTGGATCTGCACTCTTTGAGTGGATAGGGACAATCCCTTATCCTATTTGCTGATCTAAATCCCAGAACCGCCCCTCTTTAATTAATCTAATTAAGCC
>NW_010729329.1:19329-36281 GCF_000365185.1 Nelumbo nucifera
AAATATAGGATTTAATGAGAGAGAATAGGAAAATATTTTTATTTTCAATTGGTTTTAAATTTTACATTCCATTTCCATCATTAATAAAAATATTTCTTATTTATCATACTTATTATTGTTTAATATGTATGTTAAAAATGTTCTCATTTTTTTTTAATTTCTATTTTTTCATTTTATCTATTTTTTAATTTTATTATTTAATCGTGACAACATGGATTAACCCATTTGACACAAAATGATTTAATTGCTTTTATGTTATTGGAATTATTAATTTATTAAGTATGGATTTAATTAATAGAACTTAATGATGAAAAGAAACAAAAATGACTTAAATATATGATTCAATGAACATGAATGCAAGTTAATAACTTAAATGTTGGATTTAATGAGAGAGAATTGAATGCATTGAATATCTTTAAATTAACTCTTTTAAACTCATTTAATATCAAGAACCGATTACCCTATTTGCCCTCATGTTTTATCAATAAATTTAAATATAGAGGGGTAAATTTTGTGCTTAGAAAATTTCAGAAATATTCTTGAGGCCATTCATGCTTTTTAAAGTAGTATAGATTAATATATATGTTAATAAATTTTATGTTGGTGATTCAATGTACTTCTGTCCTGAAATTTGTCTTCATTTCTCAGAGATTCTTGTGAACTCTTTGCAGAGAGAGTTTATTAATGCCAGTGTAGATGGTAAGTGTTGACAAGTTCTGCAAGTTAAGCAAGGACAGGTAGCACTTGATCTATGCATAGAATCCTCAGAACTTCTTCCTTTTGTGAAACATTCTGAGTAGATTAAATGCTTCCTTCGATGACTTTGAATGGACTTATTAATTACATAACAATAGAGATACTGTGCTTAAGGCTTAATYTGAAAGGAGTGCATATAGTACAAAACCTTATATTTTGTATTATTTTCTATGTATTTACACTGTATATATTTGTATTTATACTCTTTACAAACTGAGCCTAAAGGTCAATAGATGTTAATTGGTCTCTTTTGAACCATCTTAAACTCAAATGGTTATTAGATGATTGATGATGATAATGAATGGATCAATCAACAATGATCAAATCAAGTTCTTCGGTAAGGATTGGAAGGGTTAAGGCACATGTGCGTTCCTATTCTTGAACCTTCCTTGTTCTAAACCCAAGGCCACCATGGTGTGATAGTGGATCCTTGGGTTTTTGAACGAATTTTTTCAAGCCGTATAGTGTAATTCTTTTAATTCAAGATCCAGATAAATTAGCTTTATTAATGAATATGCAGACAAGGCTTAGATGACGGTTAGGGGTGGATTCAAGCTCAGCCTTGTCAAATAGTTGGCTATTCAAGTTCGGCTCCTAGGAATAGTATTAGTTTCGAGCTCGAGYTCAATTCAATTCGAGCTAGACTTGAGTTTGAGCTCAGCTCGGTTCATAGCTCGTAAGTTTGAGTTTAGTTCGGCTTGAGTTCGACTATAAGTCAAGTTTTAATTATATGTATAAAATTATTTTTTTTTATTTTTCAGACAAAAAATTAAGAATTATAAAAATTATTTAATAAAATTATTAATTATATATATATGTATGTATATATGTATATAACAAAAATTATTTATTTAATATTAAACTTGTGGTCCTCACGAGCTAAGTTTCACTAGGCTCGAGCTCGATTCAATTAAACAAAGGAGCCTATATATCAGACTCGAATTCGACTCGAAGATTGATTTAAACCAAGCTGAGCTCGAAGCTCAGTCATTTACGATGATGTTATTGAAAATACAGCATACGAAGTATAAAGTGGGAAAATAGGTAAAATTGGAGATAATGTAATTAACTGGACTGATCATGGTTTATAATAATTAAATATTATATTTCCAGTTTTGGATACTCTCTTATCTCAGTCATTGTTATCTCTGGTCCATACTTTGTTTGTTGCATGCTGTGTGCTGTGAGAARTTGCTGAGCAAGAGATTACATTGAGGAAGAACCTAAATCTACCATGCTGGCAAAGAAAAGAATTTAGTATTTATGTGATTTGATAACATGCGTCCATAAATGGAATGGACACTCTTTTTCAATATCTGAGAATGGRCCACAGGCCTTTGGGGAAACAAATATGTTTTGTTATGGGGTAAAATTAATAAAGGAAAATTTCCAATTAATATCYTYTACTTTGGGTCTAGTATTACTTTGGTCCATAAACTTTAAAATACGACAATTTAGTACTTGAACTTTCAAAATGTGATAATCCAGTACCTACCGTTAACTAGCTGTTAATCAGTCATTAAGGGACATTTTAAAAGACACAAATACCCTTCAAATGTCATTTATTTTTCTTTATCAATTATTCAAAAATTGACAAAAAAATTAATAGTCCCAAAGACACAAATACTCTCAGCAGCAGAACAAAACATATATACCAGAAAATATAAAATTTAATTTGTAAAGTGCGATATCATTAAATTAATTAAAAAAAGATACAATTAGTATTTAATCCTTACAATATCTCATTACTTTCTAAAAAATTTGATCAATCCAATGTCCAACTTGTCGAGATCTTTATATCAATTTGTCCTCTAAACAAAAGATCATATAAAGATGCCACCAGCTAATTAGTAGCCGCATATTCAAGATGCCACCATTTACTTCAAAGGGTCCCCACCCTCCTAAAACAATATATCTAATTTGGCACCTCGTGAACCATCCAAAATTGCTTCTCTCTCTCTCTCGCAAAGGAACCCCACCCTCCTGCTCTCTCTCTCTCTCAGGCACACCCTCCAAAAACAACATATCTCATTTGGCACTCGTGAACCATCCAATTGCTACTATTACATGCTGCTTCTGCTACTGCTCTCTCTCTCTCTCCACAGGAACCTAAGCATCATTAGCCTTCTTGGGTGATTAACATGCGTTATACTTGATTACTTGTGTATCTATTACCACCAACTATACCAATTGAACTAAATTAAATTTATAATAAACTAGAAAAACAATATCCTTTGAGATTAGACCATAAGAACTCAAACACCAGAAATTTATTAGTGAAGATGGTTCCCTCATTTTCAATAATACATAGAATTGAAACATAGTGTACGCTACGTGAAATGGGAGGAGGAAAAGAATAACAAATTCACATATTTGTGTAGTAAGGCAGATTCATCATGGACATTTGGGTCCTCCCCTCTTGGTCTTCCAGTTATTATAGCAAGGGCAGAATTGCTTGTTCCCATATGTGCCAGGAGGCACACACAAGCACTTGGCGCAGCATTTCTGGCAGAAGAACATACAGGGCTTCTTGTAAGCTGTTGCTGAGCACCGAGCTGTGCAACGCGGTGCACACTCTGCATGAAAACCATCCAATTCAATGATAACATCCAAACTAAAACACAAGACAGTCAGATTCAGACTCATATACACTAATGTATATACCAACTCACCTTGTGGCTGAAGGCTGCCTTGAGTGGCACCGTACTGTATTACACAACAACCCAGAAGAGTTAATAACTTATGATGTGTTAATTCAGTGAAAACAAAACGAAAAGAAATTACTACTACAGGAACTGCTGAAACTAACTGGGTGGTCATAGCTTGTCTCACCATGTGAAAGGTCGCTGACTGTGGTTCTGCAGCTGGAGGCTCTGTAGTAGTTTTAGCAGCCTTGAAACCCCAAGGGAATACAAATTAACCAAACTAATTAATAAACCTATTTATTAATTAAGTACAAACTTGATAAAATGCAGCAATAGATCATCAACAAAGATGTGTTTTATAGTTTGTAATCAATAAGTCAAAACAGCCAAGTAGAAAGGGACGAAGGATGTGTAAAATAAAGATATGATTTATACCTGAACTTCTATGAGTAAAATAAGCATCATCGTCACAAGACACAGCATCAGAGTGTATTGTCTCCTTTCCATTGTTGAGCTTCAAAGAAAATTGAAGAAGTTAAGAGTGGAGGAGTGTTTGTGAAGTGGCGAGGGGTGAAGAACAAGGGCGACGTTGGAGATCTTGAAAGTAAGTATATTTATAGGCGACCATCGAGCCTCTAACTTTTGTTTTTCTTAAGCAAAAAGTGCCATTTGTCTATATCAAATTCCTAATGCATGAAACCGTGAAAATTAACGCAGAGCCACAGTTTCAGAAGCAGACGCAGAGCCTCTCTCTCTCTCTCTATGGCTTCTTTTAGTTTTATCTTATGCAAAGGCCCCAGGGCCCAGTGTCAACCTGAAAAGCTGGGTGGATGGGAATGGCTGAATAGTTCAACCGGATGGTTAACCTGGTAAAATGAACAAAAACAGTCAAAAACAAAGGACCCTGTCTGTTTCTGTCCAAATGGCGAACCAAAATTAAGGCAGTTTGGTTACCTATTCCACTTTCATCACTACTTTATCCCTTGTTTAGGTAATGAGAACGTACACTACCAAGTGAATAAAAAATATAGAATTCAAATGTGGATGTACAATTTGACCATCTGGTTAAACTGTTCTTCCCTGATTCTATCATATATATACTCTGGTTCAATATATGAATTGAACTGAAAGGAGCCTTGTCTTGGTTCATTCTACCCTGGACTTTGGACTCTAAAACACGGCCTGGAACTTAAAAGTTAAACCGAGAAACCTTTAGATTGATAGGGGCCTTGTTCAAACTTAAAAGCAAAGCTCCCTATAGAAATCAAAACTGAAAAGGAAAACATGATCTCTTCATTGCATGGGTGTTGACCTTCATGTTTCTTCTCAAGGGCTGAAAATAAATTTCAAGTTCATTGATTTAAGCCTTGTAATGAAAATGGGATCTCACTCGAGGTACTGGATTATCATCACCTCTGAACAAGGCAACAAGCAACAATTTTTCCACATCAGAGAGAGAGAGGTAGGTTGATAATGTGCTTGGTGTTTGGTAGCCCATTTTTAAATTGAATCATCTCATCATATGTTTTAACTATACAAGTGCTTTTTTTTTTTTCTATTTATAACCATGTAAGTGCTTGTTCACCATCAAAGTGAGTTAATTTCTTCTTAAACATTGTGGGTAAGAATAGGAGACATTGAAGGGGGGCATGGAGGTTTCATTTAGAAAACAAGGACAATTTGGTGAGTTCAGATCAAAGAGAAAAATTAAGAGATTTGCACTTCCACATCTCTCTCTCTCTCCCCCCTCATCCATGTGCAATGCAAGACTTCCAATCAATAGGTTGATAAGAGAGGGTTCACATGTGAACTTACATGTGCTCCGTTGGTATACGTGGGGCCCTTCTTTTCTCAAGAGACAAAACTACAACGTAATGTAGAGTGGCAGTGAATGCATATGAACCACATATTGGCTGCTCATCAGTTGGAGTGTAGTGAGTCTGATCACTGATGACAAGGCATTCGTTAGTTATCGTCCTCTTCTTCTGCTTTGTCTTCTTCACAAGGAAAGGTTTGACGGATACTTCTCTTCCTATATATTTCTCGTGACCTTATGACAAACATACTATACGAGGTCCCCTCACTCAATAACCAATTACCATTCTATATAGAAGCCCATGACCCACTATTATTGTGTCCTGAATGACAGATTGCCTACAGCTAAAATCAGTATAAATTTAAGCTTATCATTTAATCATGTTCAATTTTTTAGGTCGTCAGTATCATAGGTGGGGTCCTTTTGATAATGGGTTTCRAGTGCTTATCTATATAACACGTGGCAGTAGAACAGGGACCATATAGCTTTTGCAATTAGGGCATCCTCACTGTATCACTTCCCTTAAATTATTAACCCTCTCCTATAGCCAATCGTGCAAGTACTAGAGGGAGAGAGAGATTGCTGTCCACTGCAGCCACTATGGGTTCAGATTTTCAGGGTTTCAGTTGGGTACCCTGCTAATGCTGTATGCTCGTGATCAGATACACCATTTCACCGACCATGTTTTTCGGGGTATCAGTAGTGACAGGTTCTGTTTTATTCTCGTGACGAATCCTAAGGTTGTCATTCATACCATTATTTGTTTTCAATCAATAATCTGGAATCAGATTTCAGTCAACAATCAGGGAAAAAAGGGAAAAAGGCACATAAACATTAATATAATCTTCTTGATTAGATGGTCTTGAGCCTCAACTACCAATCAAAAGGATTCTTTGTTGAGATTTTAGAGCCAATATATAATATGTAACAACTACAACAACCACCAAGATGGATTAAGTTTGCTTATCATTTTGACAAGCTGATTTTGACTTCACTTTGTAAAGGCCGTTTAGCAGTGATTAGTTTTGCTTGTCATCTTGACAAGTTGATTTTGCCTTCACTTTGTAAAGGCCATTTATAGCAGTGTTTTCAACCTGCCGTTAACTGAGACGGTCAAATTGTTTGAACCATCACCTGTCCATGATTTTGGGTCTGTTTAGCTAAAACCCAGGATTTGGTCAAAATCCACTAACTCAGTTAAAAACTATTTGACTTGGAAGGTTGTACCGTCGACCTGTTCAACTCTGTCACCAGGTCATAGCACCCTCAATGTATGTGCAAACTTTAAGAGACCATAACTTTATGCTCAAATGTCCAATTGGGGTTATATTTTTTAAAATTTGGATAACTTTTCAAGATCCACATATCCTAGCCCCACTATTTTCACTACAAAAGGTTTTTTGCCTTAAATTATAATTTTTAGCATTTTACAAATAAAAATTAGAAACTGAATTAAAATATAAATTAAAAATAAATAATGTATATATTGCATGTAAAATATAACTATACATATATATATATATATATATCATATTTTCTGATGTGGCATGATCTGACCCATTCAACTCATGCTCTAACCTGTGACTCATGACCCAGAGGCAAAAATGGTTTGGCCTTTGGGTAAGTTTTTAAAACATTGGTTTATGGTGGGTTCCTAGTTCCTATAGGGGGTCCATCTTATTAGTTATTACTAAGAATGAAGAAATCAATTGCCATTTACAATTTTGAGATTTTGTCCAACTATGTTCTCAAACTTGTTAAATGGAACCTTTGCTAAGCTTGCAAATAAGAACACCTTTAAATAGGACTAGAATGTTCTAAAAGCACCATACACATTTGTTTTTCTCTTTTCTATTTGTGGCCCCTAACTTTCCTCGAGGTGAGAAGAAGCCACCTTAAATTTTATTAATCATTATAAAAAGGGTTCGACTATGATATGGAAAGATATAATATCACAAAGTTTTGACCAATCAACTCCCTAACCCTAGTGGCAGCGGGATTTAATCCCAGCTCTAGCTATGAGCCAGAGATCTTCCAACTGACACCATCAGGGGTTGTAAGACCATAAATCTGGAACTTAAAAGATAAACGTGGGTTATGTTTTAAGACCATAAATACAGTTCATAGCCAGAGGAATATATGACATTCATCTAAGACAAATAGACAATGCATACCAAAGATGATAGTAATTTTCTCTTCAAAATGGTAAATCATGTTGTACACCTTCCCCAAGGACTGAAAATACTACAGCGTCCTTCTGTCGGGCTGGGGTTGCTGGTGCCATTCATCAGATGGTCTTACATGTAGATTCCCTTAGTATACTGGGAGTACAGTATGTTGGCTATTTTAAATCAGAAAAAAGTAATAAAATACCATACTATTGATGTAATGTACCAATAAATCAAAGAATCATGATTTTCACAATGTTACGAGCTTCTTAGAAATGAGTATGGTCTCGTATTGGAAAATATGTTTACTCGCTGTAAGCAAGATAGTAAAACTGGTCCTACCCGTATTGGTTCCTCTTTAGTGTATTCCTGGTCCCTTGATTAAGGGTAATCAAGATGCTAAGATGAAATAAAAAAATTATAACAGCTATTTTCAATCTCAACGGTGAATGTATCTTTGTCTCGATTGCTTTCTTGGTCAATTGCAGCCATGTAGTAGTTATGAGGATTTTTTTTAGCAGTATGAATATCCTTTTCAAAGCAGGAACTCTCCATAAGGCTATACGTCCTCGAGGAGCAAAAGTTGGAGTTATAGAAGCCGTTCAATGTTGAGGAAATTTGGGAGGTGATCAAAGGCTTGAGGATTGACAATTTGCAACAAATGTTGGGATAAGAGGCTTGGAGGATTTCAGGGCAATGCCTTGCTTGTAAGAAGTTCGAATACAATTTTTATTACTCTTATCCCACCCATCATTCTATGAAAAATTGATCGTGAGAAGCCTATGATAATGGGAATCGGAATTGCTTGAACTATATAGGTATGTATTGCCCAGCCACCACCCTAAATTTCCAATCCTCACAAATAGGCAGGCAGCTGGTTTCTTTACAATCTCAAAAGGTATTTAACAAAGACACCACCTCTCCCCTCTTCATTTGCTTGACGGAATGTTGATTCGATTCATCAACAAGGTAGCTTATATTGGTCATCTGGGTTTAGAGGTTAACCCAAGGGGAGAGGAGGTGCAGGTGTTGCAGTTTGTGGATGACACTATTTGCATTTTGGATGCTTCCCATGCCCAGCTGAATGTGTTTCTTGGGATATTAATTTGGTTTGAGGTGGTCGTTGAGCTGAAGGTCAATCTTGGGAAGAGTTCTATAATTCCTGTTGGCCAGGCAGAAAATGAGAGCCTAGCTGGTGTACTGGCCTGCATAGTGGACCATCTCCCAATAAAGCATCTTTGGATGCCTTTAGGGGTCTAAATGTAATTCTGCTGCAATTTGGAATCCAGTTCTTGAGAGGTTAGAGAAGAGATTTTCTTCTTGGAAGGTTAAATACCTTTCCAAAGGTGGGAGAGTAACTCTAATCAAAAGCACATTATCTAACTTCCCCACTTACTACTTACATATGTTCCCAATCCCCATGAAGGTGGCTAAACAATTGAAATGCTACAAAGAGACTTTTTATGAAAGGTTGACATGAGGAGAAAATTCACTTGATTAACTGAAATCAAATCTGTGCTCCCTTAGGGAAGGAGACTTGGGTGTTATAAGAATTAAAGATTTTAACATGGCTCTTCTTGGGAAGTGGATATGGAGATTTGGGTGGAAAGGAGGGTTTCGAGAATCCTAATCACAGCTAGATATGACCTGAGAAAGGGAAATTGGGCCATGGCTGAGCCTACCTCTTCTTATGGCTGCTGCCTTTGGAAAGTTGTCATAGAAGTTCATGACAAGACCTCAAGTTGTCTACAACGTGGGGGATGGGCAAAATCTTCTCTTTTGGAAGGATTCCCAGTGCTGGGAGCCTGGGATAGCACTTTAAAAGTGGTTTTCCCTCGACTATTCTAGTTTGCTGAAAATAGAGAGAGCTCAATACATGAATGTGCTTTGAGAGTGTGTGTGTGTGGGAAGGGGGGGGGGGAATGTGGTTTGGGTGAATTTTCATGATTTACCTGTTTCAGTTGAAGGACTAGATAATTAGTGAAGGGCACATTGACCAATGGGGGATGGGAGAATAACTGAACAAGAATGATGAATTATCAGTAAAATCTTTTGCTGTGAAATTGAGGACCCCAGGGTGATTTCCTTCCATACAAGAGATGATCTGGACATCCAGTATATCTACAAGGTTGGGCTTGATGATGTGGGTGGAAGCTCTTCAAAAGAGCCTCACTAAGGAAAACTTACTAAGAGAAAGCTCAAGTGTAACCTTCTGTATGTTTAGGCAGGAGGTAAATTCCATTGACCAGCTCTACATCCATTGCCCTGTTGTTGCGGCATTGTGAGATCGTAACCTGTCAAGAAAAACAATAGTGAATAGAGAAGAGAAAAGAAGAGAGAAAGTCAATGTAGAAGAAAGAAACCTCATGGGTCAGTGGCAGTGCCTACTGTACCCTATTATATTATGAAATAAAATATCTACAGGGAGACAAGAAGTCCCCCTGCATCACTGACACATTACGAAAAATACCCCTCACAACAGAGATCATTTCATCAAAGCTGCAAATCTATGTTGGGAATGTCTGCATCCATTAATGACCTGTTGATGACTCGGGTCTTGCTGGGTCAGAGAAGTAGAAGGAAATACATTTGGAAGGTTGTTCCTGTAACAGTCATGTAAGCAATTTCAAAAGAGTTTAATCATTAAACTCATTAGGTTTGAAGGAACAGGAGATTCTTCACCAACAAAAGCAGAGGAGTTGAAGATCTCATTAGGTTTTCAGTGGGCAAGGTTGAGTCCCGGGTGTCAATTTCTAAAGAATTTAGTCATTAAAACACCCTCCAGATGTTGAGCTCAATGAGACTTAGGGAGATTTGAATTGTATCTTTTGGCCAGAGGTAGAGTTGCCTGGTTCTGCCTCATCTATCAAAAACTAATCTATTTCTAAATTGCAGCTTCAGCCAATAGATTTTGAATGCTGGAAATTTTTGGGATCAGTTCACACTACCCCACTGTCTTCAGCAGGCTCTAGAAGGCTGGTAAGTGGTAACATAGCAAAGGTTGTAAAAGGGTAGAGTTGTCTGGAATTTTCCACCTATGGCTCGCCATTCATAGGGACTTCAGGACTGTTCTAGATGTTTGCTGCTCCTGTGTTTAACACCACCTAATTGTATAGAAGCTTTCATATAGCTTATATATGTTCTGAATAAAATACCTTTACATTTTCAAAATAAAAGGAAAAAAAGCAACATTGAAGCGATAAGATATGTTGAGGCCATCTGAACCATGCACAAAAGACAATGCTGTACAGTTGAAGATCAAGAAGCTATCATTGACACAAGCCCCAAGCTTGACAAGTTCATTTCAGCTCTGCAGCAATGAAATTGGGTTCTGCTGAAGGGTGACAATTATAATAATCTAATGGATAGTATCCCATGGGTCCCTTCCTTGGTATATATTACTTGCACGAGGTGTTCAAGAACATTGGCAAGTATTTTCTGGTGGCTGTGGAAACATTTGAAACCTAACAAAAGGACAGGCATTCTTAGTTTCTTACCCATCTGCAGTTAGTTGAAGACTAGACTTTGTTGTCCAATTGGTGAACTATACATCCTGCGTGCTAGTCTTTATGTTTGATTACCAGTTTATTATTTTTAGGTCTTTTTTGTCAACTTTCTTGGTGCAGTCTCAAATGTGATGCCTATGATAAAATATTGTTTATCATACACATAGGAAAAATAGCAGTTTTGATGTTAAATGAAATACCTTTGGTGTACAACCAAATGAGGTAGAAATTATTTGTATCAGAGAAAAGCTGAGCATATGAGCAAATGAATGGTCAAATGAAGTTTCACCATTCAAAAGATATCAGCTTTTTTAAGTAATTAAGCAAATGAACCGTGAAGGCAAGATATAAGCCTTTACTTACCATTCAGATTATTAAGCTAGGTGAATGAAAAGTCTATGGAGGCAGTCCACATGGACAACAAAATAGAATATTTAATTTCCCAAAGAGTATTATTTGTATTAGAGAAGCTGAGCATATGAGCAAATGAATGGTCAAATGAAGTTTCACCATTCAAAAGATATCAACTTTTTTAAGTAATTAAGCAAATGAACCGTGAAGGCAAGATAATAAGCCTTTACTTACCATTCAGATTATTAAGCTAGGTGAATGAAAAGTCCATAGAGGCAGTCCACATGGACAACAAAATAGAATATTTAATTTCCCAAAGAGTATTGCAGGTGTTATAAAAACAAATTTTGATCAATATACCACAAGTTKGTATCTTTAAGGGTATAGAAGTATAAAGCCAGAGCTCATATTATTGAATATATGATATTCCCGTAGCCTGTTATTCAGTGAGAAACATTGTGTATTTTTTTATGAACATGCAATTGTTTCTGTAGGAACATAGTACAGTAGTTGTTTTTGTGTGGTTCCATCTTATATTCATGTTATTTTTCATGTTTGTTATGTTTTTTATTTACTGTTATTATCTCTTGTTAGGCAGAAGGGGTAATATTTTTCTATGTAACTTTTTTATGAGAAACATATAAATGCTAATGATAGGGTGGCAGGACCACAACTTACTGCACCCCTTTTTCATTCTCTCCTCTTCCTTTTCTCTTCTCCTCTTCTTTGTTATCTCCCACTCTTTTCTCTTTTTCTTGCTGATTTCCAATCAGAACATAGGTAGACTGTCAACAACCTCTTCCAAGTTGGTATCARAGCAGGACTAGGATTGTTTATGGTTCTCRTGTGGTTTTAGTTCAGCTGACTGCATGAGAACTTCCTAGAGTTGGAAGTTGAACATATATCTCCAGAATCTTGAAGGTTATCGGCGAAGTTTTTGCTCTGCCCAGGGTATTGTGTGACCTTGAAGATTGCCCAGTAACCAGGAAGATTCAGAGAAATCAAGTGCTAGGCCCGAAGCTTAAACCTATTTTTGGAAGTGGCGCTCAAGGTTTTTTTGATTGCTTTCTTATCCCTATAGAGATCAATAGCCTTTAGGAGGCAGTTAAATCATCCTAAGAGTGCTTGATGCTTTTTTCTTCCTATTGTTTTTTCTCCTTTATATTGTTAACAGTTGAACAGTATTGCTTAGCAGCCGGAGAGTATTGTTAATAATCAACCAATATTGCTTAACAACCAACCAGTATTGTTAATGTTCAACCGGCTGGGAGGAAAACTACCTTAACATCTATCATGGAGACAACTAGGAGTGAATTAAAGATCCAAGGGGAAGGATTTGTAGGGACTGAAAGTATGACAGACGACACCTTTCAGATCACTACTGTCAAGTTTGATGGAACTAATTACTTGGAATGGGAAAAACCAGCCATGGTGGCCATTAGAGGTAGAGGAAAACTAAGGTAATGCGATTGGAGATACAAAAAAAAACTGCCAAGGAGGACCCAACTCATGCCAAGTGGATTCAAGAAAATTATTTGGTGATGACTTGGTTGTGTAATTCCACGCAGCCTCACATTAGCAAAAATTATTTGTGGGTTGTATGGTATTACAGAGACATTAACAGCAAAATAAAGTGCTGAAATGAAAGAGAAAGAAGAGAAGAACCATGGAACTGTCTTTGATAGAGATTAGGATGACTTAATGTCCTCATAGCAGCCGGACCAGCTTTATATTAGCATTAAACAAAAAGGAAATTTACAATATGCCCTTAATTATAAAAAAGACAGTGGACTGGAGTGTCCTTATTCTGAAAACACAATTACTTAACTACCCTACCGCCCAAGTACACCCAAGATAATACTCTTTCAACACTTCCCCTCAAGCTGGTGCATATATATTATATAGGCCCAGCTTGTTAGCGATAAAGTCAATACAAGGATGATATATGGCCTTGGTCCATAAATCAGCTAACTAGTCTCCTGTCTTCACAAATTCTGTCAATATCACCATTTTCAATCTCAATGGCATTCTAACTCAATATGCTTCATCCTCTCATGAAAACCTAAGTTTAATGCAATATAAATGGTGGCTTGATTATCACAATGTAGTAGGGGTATCAATCGACCGATTTTAGATTGGATCCAACCCAATCAAAACCTTATCAAATCGGATTTGGACGGTTACTCCATTATAATTATTGGATTGGGCCAATCCAAAATAAATTGGTCCATATTCTTATTGGTCTGAATTGGACCTAAACCAAATTTTCAATAATCCGATCATGAGGCCAAACACTTGTCCAATTTGAAACCAATCAAAACTGAAGTCGGCATAAAATCACTTTTACAAAAACAATTTTACAAAAGCACTTTACTTTTATGAAATACTTTTACATGAAAGCACTTTTATGAAATAACTCATACAAAAGAACTTTTACAGGAGTACTTTTATAAAAGCACTTTTAAGGAAGTACTTTTATAAAAGTACTTTTATGAAAGCACTTTTGTGGAAGTACTTTTATAAAAGCACTTTTGTGAAAGCACTTTTAAAAAACACTTAATGAAAGCACTTTTATGAAAGCACTTTTAAAAAACACTTAATGAAAGCACTTTTATAAAAGCACTTTTATGAAAGAACTTTTACGAAAGCACTTTTACAAAACCACTTTTATAAAAGCAGTAAAGCACTTCTATGGAAGTTGAAGAGAAGATGGGCCGAAGGGCCCATAGGCTGTTTATCCTTCTTTATCTTTTATGTTCCTTGCTGTTGTAGAGAAAACTGATGTGGACCCCATGGCTGTGGTCCCCACCCCGTTCGTAGGACAGCATGTGCAACTATTATTAGTCATGTCAGTGTTAGTTGGTAGTCAGCTTGTTATTTCAGTGTGTTATTTATTTCAGTCTTTTATTTGTTTTTTTTTCTTGCCATGTAAGTATTAAGGGCAGTCCTGTCCTTTACCCTATGTACTAAACATAACCTATAAATATTAAGAGAGTGGTGGCGGCAGATTGATTGAATCTGTTCCTCCTTTCAAACCTTTGTGTACTTCTGGTTCTTCTCCTCTTTTCCTCCTTCTCCTACTTTTCTTCTACCTTTCCTAAATCTGAAATCTGTTAGGATTCAAGGCTGATTGTAGTCTTGATCGACTACTTGGTATCAGAGCTAAGATTAAGGCTTCTCATGTGAGTTTGATCCAGCCGACCACATGAGAATCGCCTCGGGCTGGAAGAATAGAGAAAAAGATCTCTTCGGCTGATTTTTGGAGGTTATCTACAGCAGCAGTCCAAAGATTGGATCGAATCTTTGATAACCAGGAAGAATCAGAGGAAGAGAAAAGGATCAAGATCAGTCCTTGATCAGTAGTACTAAGGCGGCGATCAGAATTTCAGAGGATTTCTGTTCAAGATCAGTTTATTTCAAGCAACGTTGGAAGGTGGCGATCAGAATTTTCTGGGTAAGTCTTATTTTTTGTTTCTCTTGAGATTGCTATCAGTCAAGATAGGTTGGACCTTATCTAGGAGGAGCGGCCGAACTCTCCTATTTTCTTGGAAAATGTTCATTTTAGGGTTTTCTCTCAGAGGTGATCTGTTTTTAGGGTTTGACATTAACCCTACGGCAAGACCTAACTGTTGAGCCGAACTCTGCTATTTTCTTGGAAAGTGTTCGTTTTAGGGTTTGCTCTCAAAACCCTAATTCTGTTTCAGCAGTACAGATTGCTCTCTAAGTTGGTTTCAGACCTGTTTCTTGGCTTCGAGTTTTTTTTTTGGGGGGGTGAGAACTTGTACAGACTACATATACTGTGATTTCCGATTGGTTTCAGATCAGACCTGCACTGATTTCGTACTGATTTCTGATTGTGATCGACTGTTCAAGTTCTGTTTTCTATTGTAATAACCCTAATAGTTCTTAACTACTGATTCTTGACCAAGAATGGAGTTTAAAAATCAGAGAGAAGGTGTTTTTGGGAACAGAGGTCATAGTAGTACATCTGAGACTGGGTTTCAGATTACAACAGTGAGATTTGACGGGTCCAATTACTTGGAATGGGCCCAATCAGCCATTATGGCTATTGGGGGAAGGGGAAAACATAGCTACCTCTTGGGAGATGTGAAAGAACCTTCCAAGGAGGATCCAATGTATACCAAGTGGGTTCAAGAGAACTACTTGGTTATGACATGGCTGTGCAACTCTATGCAGCCACATATCAGCCGAAATTACTTGTGGGCAAAGACAGCCAAGGAGATATGGGATGTCATGAAAGAGACCTATTCCCAATCCCTTAACGTTGCCAGAGCCTATGAACGGAAGTGTGAAGTGAATATCTTAAACAAGGAGAGAAACCAATCTCTGTCTACTTCTCTACCTTGAAATCCCTGTGGCATGAAATTGACCATCTAGAAACTCTTGAGTGGGAAAGTCCCAAAGATGCACAAACTTATAGAAAGCAAGTCGAGACCAATAGGGTGTTTGAATTTTTGGCTGGCCTGAATACAGATTATGACATTGTGAGGCAACAGATATTGACCAGAGGTAGTGTGACCCTCTCTCAGGCATACTCCCTGGTGCATAGTGAAGAGACCAGGAGGAAAGTTATGATGCAACACCAGCCTTTTTCTCTAGCCCTGGCAGCTGTTAAACCTAAGTCAAGAGATGATACAGAAAGGGACAGGAAGAAGGAAGATAAACGAGATCTGGTAATGTGAACACTGCAAGAAACCCAAGCATACAAAAGATACTTGTTGGAAGCCGCACCCTCATTTAGTCCCAGCAAAACTGAGAAATAAGAAGGGTAATGCTCATGTGGCTGTGAATACTGATTCTGCATCCTCGTCAGGCACAAAAGGCACACCCCTAGAGACCTTAGCCGCTGTTCGGGCTGCCCTTATACAGTTGGAAAAGGAAGTTGGGAGTTCAGCTCAGCCATCTCAGTCACCATCAGCTTCTGCCACATCTGCATTTGCTCATTCAGGTACTCGAGCCTCAGCCTACCATGTTTCAGCTCCAGGTAATACTGAACACTGTTGGGTAATAGACTCAGGTGCATCCGACCATATGACTAGCTTGCCATCGTTGTTCACTACATGTCACTTATCCTCTGGTAGAGATAAAGTATCCATTGTTGATGGCTCTCTTGTTCCCATTTCTGGCAAAGGTGACATCAAGTTATCTGATACTATCTCTTTATCCTCAGTCTTACATGTTCCTAAACATGATACTAGTCTGCTTTCAGTCAGTAGTATTACCAAACATATGAATTGTTTAGTAACTTTTTTCCCTGACCGATGTGTTTTTCAGGATTTGGAGACGAGGAAGGTGATTGGGACTGGCCATGAGACGAATGGGATCTATCTGCTCGGAGAGAGTTCTCGTTGGAAAGAGCCAGTGGATAAGAAGTCCTTTGCTTCTCAGTTTGTGAGTCCGGTTATGCTYTGGCATAATCGATTAGGTCATTTACCTTTCCAGTCTTTGAAGAGTCTGTTTCCTACTTTATTTGAGTCTGTTGAGATGTCAAAGTTGAGATGTGAGAGTTGTGAACTTGCCAAACATTGTAGAACATCTTATTCTTTGAGTAATAAAAKRAGTAATWATTCTTTTGATATTRTGCATACTGATGTTTGGGGGCCATATCACATCCCTTCTATGGGTGGGTACAAATATTTTCTGTTGTTTGTTGATGACCATACCCGTTTTTCTTGGGTCTATCTTATGC